>VZRQ01001388.1:1401571-1460077 GCA_013397975.1 Machaerirhynchus nigripectus
GAAACCCGGCGGGGGAACCGCTCGGCCCGGCCTCGGCAGCGGCCGTGAGTGGTGGGCAGCCGAGGGACACGGCTCAGCCCCTGCGCGTTGGGTTCCCGCCACGAATTCCCGAAGGTTGCCGCGGTGCCCCCCTCCCAAAACGCCGCTACGTTACCGGCTGGGGCCAGCGGGGAGGGCCTGGGCGGCGCGGCCTGGGCAGCTGGTCCTCCGGCCCGGCAAAGGTCCTGCCGCCATCGGAGAAAACCTCCGGGTGCTCACGGGCGCTCGCTGTGCAAGTGTCCCTGTGCCCCACCGCCCCGGCTATGCAGGTGGAGAGAGGGCGGTCGGAAAGGTTTTCGCCAAGGATCACGAACTCCCTCTGTGACAGAGTTGGTAGGGACCTTAATTTCCGTCCCGTGTTCTAATTACGAGATGTTTCCTCCCACCCCGCAGTTACTTATATGCAGTTGAAGTAATCTACCTCTCACCATCCCACCCAGCCTTCTGTGCTTCTGCCGAGGCGGCTGAGCGCCAGGAGCTGCTTAGAAGATATGAATGAAAGAAAGTCTCGTGTTGTGATTACGGCTTGTAGCTGATGGAGCATATCGTATACAAGATAAGACATACAGCTATTGCTACTCACAGGCTGCAAGTGTGTGTGTGTGTGTATATATATATATATATATATATACACAGATATAGATATATAACTGTTAGCTGCTCCTATTCTACTACTGGAATTTATAAAACCCTCTTCTGATACCCAGCAGAAAATGGGCTAAATTTAAAAAAATTTGCATCCAGTTTGCACAAATCTACACAGAAATGTGAGCCCAAAGGGCCACTTTCCAGGGGTTATTTTTTCAATAAAACGTGATAGATTTGCCTGGACAAAGGATTGTAGAGGCACAGGGCTACGTTGCTTTCCTATATAAGTTTCCATAAACCCTCCGTCTTAGAGCTGACATAACCTGTAGAGTGATGGCATGATTCTGTTCATTTGACTCATTCATTACAACGTCTGATTAATTTTTCAGTGGATCTCATCTCCATCCTAGCCACGAGTTTGGAGGGTTCAGTTCATGATGTAAACAGCCACCTCTCTTCCCTGGTTAGCTACTTAGCTGTACAGAAGGAATTTGAGGCCTCTACTTAAAAATTAAAATCCCTCAGTCCCTTATGCTGATGCTGTTTCAGAGCCAGAGTGGTGTCCAAATGTGACTATGAATATTAATTTAATAAGGGAAATTGGTGAAAGCAAGATGAAAGAATTAGACACTTGCAGTGCTACTTTGCTGCTTATTATGGAAGCCTATGCCGGTGATGGAGGAGCATATGAGTCAGTTAAAATCACTGCAGTGCTGGAGAAAATGATTCCCAATTATCAGAATAAGAGAGAACAGAGCAATATGGAATTGATTTTGAAACTACTCAAAATCACAGAAGTTATACATTAACTCTTTTTTCTTAATATACTATAGCTCCTCCTGAGTTTGTCAAAAGGATCTTTTTGACCTCATCTCCTGTTTAGAAGATCTCGTGATTCTGTAATCCTACATTACATTGTGAGTGATTAAAACATGCCGTCATAGGTATGAGTTGCGTCTGCTCAAATGGGAGGGCTACTCTAAATGAAGTGAGCTGCTTGATGTCACTGCACTGCTCATTGGTAAAGTCTCATTTCCTCCTTATTGCCTTAGGAAACAACTTGCTTCTCAATTAAAATAGGAATAGGATTCTGACTTGGGAGTCAGAAACCAAGATTTTTCTGTTCTGTGACCACACACCCACAATACAGTAATAGTACCTTTGAAGGAGGGATTGTAAGTGTTAAAAGATTTTCTCAGGGTAGGACAGTCAGAGGCTGGGGATTTATATGCCTTCAGAACTTCCCACATCTCTTTCTTCCTTCCCCTTTGTATGTCCCCAGTCATTCCTACATCACTGTTTTTCAGGTTTTGTTGAAACTCAGGATTTCCGTGGCTTCTTTGGGACTTTCACATGTTTCACAACACTTTCCTGGTCAGGTAATGAAAGAAAAAGTTGTTGTTAATAAATGAGAACACACTCATGGGATAAATCAGTACTTAAAAGCAAGAAAAGGGAAAACGGGACCACCTGCCCTCTTTGGAAACCAGAACCTCCTTTGTTTCCAGAATCTGTATTGGTATAACTACAATAGATAATAAAAGATAATATAGAATAGCAAAAGTTTATAAACAATACTGTTCTGTAAAACTGATCTCTGTGTTAACTCTGATTTCCCTTGTCTTCTTTATCAATCTCTGTCAAGTCAAACTTTCGTTAACAGCTCTACATCAGTTGTCTCTCTTTTTAAGAAATGTACATTCATCTTTTCAGAATTTCTTTACCTTCTCAATTATGTTGTGCATGTCAACTATTTCCCTTCACTTGAATATTTCCTGCCTCAGACAGGGAATGGCTCTTTTATTCTTTCAGTTGTCCAATGTACTGGCCAGCCATGTAATTGAACCTACTCCTCACTCTCTCAGCCTGGGAAACCTGTGTTTTGTGCTTCTGTCCACAACAACCTGCTTCTAAGGTAACCCCCCAAAATCTCTTGATCCACCTTGTGCTTGAGATTATCAGATATGCCAGAGCAGATAACTGATTTCAGTATAATGTCGTCGGTATTAGTGCCTGTTGCTTTTGTCTTCTTAAATAACTTCTGCTTTACTTGAAGATCCTGAACATTAAGTGCATTTTTTGCTGGCTTTCTGCTTTGGTTGTTTGAGTACTTTTGGCAGGTAGACATTTATCATTTCCTTCCACTTAACCACAGTTATGGTCCCTGATTCCAAACTGACATCCTTGAAATATCTAGATCGTTTGTCAGCTCTTTGTTTAGCCTTTACCTGGCATTATTTTACCTTTCCAGCCATCACATTTTGTCCAGATACTTTTTCATCTGAGAATCTTGTGCTGCTTCTGCCATTATTTGCGTGGAAAAGCCTACGTACTTATATGACAAAGCTGCTACAACAATGTACATTTTGTTAATTTATGTTACCACAGCAACTGAGTCATGCAAAAACGTAGTGTTTCATTGTTTGGTATTGCTCTTTGGCATTCTGATAAAAAGCTAGGGGAACGTAGTCTGTCTGAGCTGCTATGGAGCTGGGTCTTAACTAGGTAGATAACTGTGCCTGTTGAGTAGGTATCAATAGCTGCTGTCAAAATGGGTTTACCAGGTAGGATCCTGTAGGAATCTAAATCCAGTTCTGTTCGGTTCTGTGAGGAATTGCAGGCATGCTGGAAGAGGGGATTAGGATCTTGACATATAGAAAACTGGTCTAGAAAACATGAGACACATGTTGGGGGGACAAAAGCAGTGAGCCTAGACAGGTACAAAAAACTGCACATATTCAGGAAATGAACAATGGGTGAAAAAGTAATCTTCCAGAAAGGAATCTGGAGTCTGCGATAAGTCACAAGCTGAGTATGAGTCAGCGATGTGTTTTCCTGGCAAAAACAGCAAACATTCCAGGAAGATAGAGCTGTGGGGAGCAATCTGTGGGCTCTATGCAATATGGGTAGGACATCAGTGGAAGGGCTAATTTTGTGCACCATTTTGTGCATCAAGAACTGTGTGAGCCACAGGAGTCAATGCAGGTAGCAACAAGGATGGACAGAGGACTGGGAAGGCTGAGGGAGCTGGAGTTGTTCAGGCTAGAGAAGAGAAGGCAGAAGACAGACATACTAAGACTCTTCATATACTTAAAAGGCTGTGGCAAAGAGAAGGGGAATCATCTATTCTTGGTAGGGTAAGATGTAATGGACTTAAATTGCATCAAGGAGGGAAAGCTTTCCTAATGGTAACATTAGTGAGGCACAGCTTTATATCACAGGGTGTAATGGTGTCTCTGTTACTGGATGTCTTTAAGTACGTACTGGACAAATATTAAGTACTATTGATCTGACATTGGAATTGGAGGATGGACCAAGTGACTAATCAAGGTCTGTTACAGACCTATTTTTCTGTGATTACATATAATCTGAGGCTTCTCATTGATCATCATTTCTTTATCCAGGCCCATTGTACATTCTGTTTTCTTTTCAAGTCAGATCCATGGTCATCTCTCTGTTCTTTGAAGGATAAAAGAATGTTTTGTCCCTTTTTTCTTCCTGTATAGTTAAAGACCAAAGCTTTTCTCATTTTTTGGTAGCCCACAACAGACACAAACTGATGAGTTGTATTGCATTTTTCAGCTGAGATAACTATTATAATTAGATGTGAGTCAAACATGCAATAAAAATTATTTAGATGACTGTTGTCAGTCTATTCAGACATGTTCTATGTAAACGGTACAAAATGTTAACATAAATCCGAGATTCTCTAGTCATATACTAGAGAAAATAATTCATAAAATGTAACTGTATTCCAGACCAATCCAATGCACATAATCCCAAATTCTGTGATCTTCACTGACAGGAACCCATGAAAGTTTTTAATGTAAACTGTACTATGTTACTTATTTTTTAGGCATGATTTGGTTTGAGAAAGTCTTGTATGTTTTAAAAAAGTTCACTTCTACATTTCAGTTTAAAATAAATAGCTTATACCAAGAAAAATTGTCATTAGTTTACTTGGCAGATCTGATCAACAGACAACATTCTTGATAGGTTTTCTGTTTGGTTTTTTTTCCAGTCATGTTTTCTATTCTAATTCGGTGTTATTTCTTTCTACAAACTTTTGTGTTTATAGCCTTAAATCAGCATGTCTGTCAGAGCAGACCCATGCACATTTTGGGCACCCTAGAATAAAAAAGCTATTGCAAAAATTGCCAATGCTGAATACTTTATTTGCTGAACTTTTAAAGAGAATGCCCATCAGAAGTTTAAACCCACTCTTTTTCCTCTTAAGGATAACTTTGGCAAACTGTACAGTCATTTTATCCTGTCAGAGAAGGAAGATTTTCTTTCTGTAATGATTTCTTGTTTCGGATTAGTAGTGTGCTTCTCTACACAGAACATGTATTGCCCATGTACCTGTGCTGATCCACATATTCATAGGTGATGGGGAAGAAGAGGTGGGGAACAAAGTGACAAAATTTCTCTATAGTATTGGATTTCTCAGGTCATAAAACCTAAAATCTAACAATAAAGAACCACTGACTTCATGTAAGGCCAAGGATATTGGAATTGTAATAAAAATGTCAGTGTGGCTGAAAGAAACACATATAAAAAAATAGGAAACATAAAGTATCATTATGCCCCTGTTTATAGTGCTCCAGTTTTTTAATGCCACAAGCAGCTCTTGCCTTCATATCTCAGAGGAGATATAGTAGAACTAGAAAAAACTAATATGGATAATCAGGGATATGGGACATCTTTTCCATGAGGTGTGGCTGAATAGACAGGTTCTTTAGCTGAAAAGGACACAGCCAAGAGAGGGTATGAGAGGGATCTGTAAATCATGGATGGCACAAACCCCATGAATTGAGTATCTGTCTTTATACTGGAGCTAGGGAGCATCAGATAAAATTGTCCAGATGTTGGTTTTCAGAGAAAAGGAGAAATTCCCTGAAACTATCAAAGTTATCAGGGAGCAAGTGGATATGCTCGTAGAATAAAAATCCATCTGGAGCTGTTAAAAGCTGAAGTGTAGACATCTCTGTTTCAGCATGTCCCTAAGGCAGCCCCAAGTTCCAGCCTTGCTGGAGGCTTTACACATTTGTTTAATTCTTGTATTTGGCAAAAGGCATCTTCAGCTGGCCACTGTCAGAGAGAGATCCTGGTCTGGACTGAGACATGTGCCCCAGCGTGAGCATTCTTACTTTGTTGTTAATTCTCCTGCTGACTGAGAAGGCTCTGATACCCTTTTGACTTGTGTGGGTCTGTGCTTCTGCAACCTTGCAGCACTGCAGGAGACACAGCCTGGGAAGTGATCAAAAGAATAAGCAGGAGGCAGGAATCTGCCTGTGATACATACTTTTTTTTTTTTTAATTAACTAAAAAATATAAGGAAAGAAAAGAAAAAAAAGATTGTCCCTCACATCCTTGGACACCGTCAAGCACGGACAGATGCCTGACTCCATTATCACCTTCTCCTGCATCCTGATAAAGCCAAGCAAACTCCTAAGGCACTTTAAGGCCACAAAAAGGGTCAATAATGCTGGGGGTGGAGGAAAGAGTGAAGAAATTCCCTTGCTGTGCCTGCCAGAGAGTGAATCAAGCAGATGCAAATCCACTTTCTGCAGCTGGGAGACATCACTTGGGGCATCCCTGAAGTGGCACAGGGCAGGGGTCATGCTCACTGTTATCAAAATTTCCAGAGCATCAGCAAGGAGAAGTATCCATTGTCAACTTATACAGAGGTATGATTGAAAACTAACATGGGAATCTTCTCACTGCAGAACACAGGAAAGTACAAATTTGATGCTTGAAAAGCTCTGACTGACGGGAATATTAAACAGGCTTTCAATTAGCAGGATGTGCACGTGTTGGCTTCTGGAGACCGGGAAGGGTGTAAGTCACCTCAAGCATCAGCTTACTGGGAAACTGTGAGACTACACAGGCAGAGGAAGAAAGCCAGTGCTGAGGGATTCTTCATGCTTGTGATCCCCTCTGGGCTGTGGAAAACACTGGTAGAGGGTGATGGAGTAACCCAGCAGTAAAAAAACAGTTTGGGGAGGTCTTTATTTACCCCATATATTCGTCTATTGTGACTATCATGCTGTGGTTTAGTGAATAAGGAGAGGAGGATATGGGAGTATAAAATGCCCTCATACCATGTATTTACTATAGGTTATTTGTATTTTGAAGCAATGAAAATGCAAGCAAAAATAGTTGCTACAGCGTTTCAGATTTTGAATCAAAAATCACAAAACATTGAGCAGTTTTGCATTCATTCATTTTACAGAATTTTTGTTAAGTAAAATAGTTTGTGCTTCCATCTTTAGCTGGGGTTTTGACTTCTTGATTAAGAAAAAATTTTCACTGAAATTTCCTTTAGTTTACCTGAAAATATTTTAAATGCTAAAAATCCAAATGAAAGAGCACTTGGGTGGTAACTTTCAGATACTCATATGTTTTATTTTCTTCACAGCTGGCAAAAATTGGCAGAGCATTACAGAGGAACAAGCTTTTTTCTGTTCTTCTGCAACCAATATGACTCTTAGTCATATTCTGCTGTTTCACCAGATAATATTTTTATTATAAGCTTTATACCTCATATGTGGGAAGTTGGTGTTTTTTTAAGGTGAAGTGATACCATTTTGTTTCCTTCATTCTGGTGAAATGTTATCTTACTGATGCAAAAAAACCACAACTCCCAAACACCAATGCTTATGCTGTTTTTTCTCCTGGAGGGGGGTTAGTATTATTTCCTATAGAGTTCTGTTTAATGATGGCTCAGAAATGAACATAACAGTTACCACAAATGAACGAAATGGCTTTTGGTAGAAGTGAAAAGTGGGTTTTTTTCAGGAACTGCGCAATTTGCCCAAAAGCTGCTAACAACATGCTACCATTTTCTTAGTGGTTTTGCATATCATTAATGAGAGAGCAGTAATATCTTCTCTCCTTATGATTGCTGTTCTTTATACCTCATCTCCTTGGAGATGAGAATCTCTACTTTCTTTATTCCTTCAATTTATTTAATTTTCTGCCCTCTTGCTTTGAACAAAGACCTGAAGCAAGCAAGTATTGAATCGTCTCAGTATTTATTTATTCATTATATTTGACATAGAAATGCTATGATAGTTGGGACTGAGCATCCATGTTGTTAGACTTTGTTTCACTTTGATTTCTTTACCAATTTTCAAACCAACAGAACAGTTTCCAGTGTCTGTATTTTAACTGGGGGGCAATACTGAATTTAGACACTTACCTTCACTCTGCTCCAGTCTTTGAGTCTCTTGGAGCCTATTTCCCCCATTCTTGGTCACCTTTGTTTGTCCTTTACTGTGATGGTGATGAGGTGCTGGCACAGGTTACCCAGAGAGGTTGTGGATGCCCCATCCCTGGAAGTGTTCAAGGCCAGGTTTGATGGAACCTGGTCTGGTGGAACGTGTCCTTCCCACAGCAGAGGGGTCTGAAGTAGATGGTGTTTAAGGTCCCCTCCCGCCCAAACCATTCTATGATTTTATGGTTATAAGCAGAATCATAGAAATCAAAGAAGATAGCATGAGAAGAGACACTATTTGGCCCATCCTTATACTCCACAGCAAGATCATCTCCATGTAAATTAGTGCTGAAGATTTTTGTCCTACTTCTAGATAATGTGTGTTGATGGAGACACCATGTACTCTGCAGGCAAAATTCTCTGGTACTGACTGGTCTGTACTGTTTTAATAGTTTCCCTGGGAAATGCCTTTCAAATAATCATAATGGGATTAATTCTCTAATTGTACATGTCAACAGGTATATATCTACAAATACTGTAGGCTTCTAAGTTTCTGCTAGAAGTGGAGATATGGATTGTTCTTCATTTGTCTACAGAGGGGTCTTTAGACCTGTCTGAGATGGAAAGAACACCCCTCATACCTAACCTATATTGAAAAACATTTCTCTCTGTCTCATCTGTAGGACAAGGATGGAGTGCAATTTATTCCTTTCCTCTTCATTGTACCCTTTACCGTAATTTTACATGTTGCTTCTCATCTTCAAAAGGCTAAACCAGTTGCTATTTCTTTGAGCACTGTTTATTCTCAACTAATCCTTTTTGTTCCTCTTTTAATCCTTTCAGCTGGTTCACACAGTTCTCATAATAAGGAACTTGAAACTAAGCATGTGGTGGATGAGAGACTGCATGGCATTAAATGTCCTCTGTGAGAACTTCAGCTTATCTTTTAGGAGAGCGGGTGGGGAACTTGATCAGAGGAAAAGCCCTCTCCCATTACATCACCACTGAGGCAAAAGCAGTTCATGCAGCTCTGCATTGCTCACTTCAGGCTGTAGTTGCTGTGAAGCTGAGCACTGCATTCCAGTGAGCCACAAGGCCTGGTCGAAGAGTATCAAAACCAGCAGGCACTACATCAGCAAAAGAGTGCTGGCTCTTTCTTGATGTTTTATGTCTACAATGCTTTAAAAAAGATGCTTGCAAAAGCAAGATGCCAGAAGTGCTCTTTTATTGTCCTTACTGCAGGTTTAAGAAGGTATCGCCTTCATTCTTGAAGTTGTGGAGTAAATTTTCAAATTAACATGTGAGGGAGGAATACTGAGAAGATTTTTTGCATATATCTGAAAAGCAAGTTGATCTAAAAATACGTTCCATTGTAGTTCAGTGTTCAGAAATATTACTCTTTTCAGTTCTATTTTTATAAACAGCTTAAATAATAATTCCTTTAAAAAATTCCTTATTACTATAGTACATCCTATGATGGAGGATAATTGTTTCTGAATTTTCTACTTGTTCATCTGTCAATCAATCTATAAGAAACTCAGAACAGTTTTGTGAGAATTACAGAACAAACTTCAAGCAGAATGAATTGTCTGAGGTCAAATGAAATAAAAAGGAAAATGAAATACAAGTGACCAGACTGATGTTAGGACTGTGGGAGAATGCATCGGTATCCGCAAAGAGCATTTGGGGTAAATCCATGCTTCATTGATCATACCCTAATTTTAATAGCATTATGATACCAATAATGACCGTAAGGCATATGTAACCTGGGATTCTGAATTTCACATGATTATCATTTGTTTAGAGAAATCATCAAAGTTTCAAGGATAGAAACTAAGACTGAAGATAGAAAATTTATTTCATGCACTGTTGCCAGTGTTTGTTCATCTAGAAACACCATATTTAGCTCTTGCTACTTTGATATTCTGTGTTCAAAGTCATCTGAGAGAAAGATAGGACATACTTGTCTTTGTGCAGACAGAGATGAATTAATTTTTCAAGTATAAACTGTCCTTGCACCTCCAGATCCCTTGGACAGAGCCTACAGGAATGAGTTTTTTTGATCAGTTGTTTTGATGCAGACCCTGGATGGGTCCCAGCTATGTGACCTGACAGATGGACTGAAGGCTCTTATGTTAAAAACCTGAGAATTCTTTGGTTTTGTGATTCTGAAATTCAAGATGAATCAACATCTTCATAGAACCTTCTGCTTAGTGGTATTATCTAATAATATTTAAGATTTTCCACTGGCACCGTAGTGCTTTGAATTCATATTGCTATTCATTAACAAATCTCTCCTGCAGTGTTCTCCTACTATTGTTACTGCTGCTTGATATACTTTTAAAATTAAGTTATTGCCAAATCAGAATCAGTTTATTCAGAGAATCACAGAATCACAGAATATTCTAAGTTGGGAGGGACCCAAAAGGATCACTGANNNCCTAAACCTCCCCTGACACAACTTCAGGCCATTCCCTCGGGTCCTGTCACTGGTCACCACAGACAAGAGATCGGTGCCTGCCCCTCCTCTTCCCGTCACACAGAAGTTGCAGGCTGCAGTGAGGTCTGTCCTCAGTCTCCTCTTCTCCAGGCTGAACACACCAAGTGATCTCAGCCATTCCTCATACGGCTTCCCCTCATGGCCCTTCACCATCTTCATTGCCCTCCTTTGGACACTCTCCAATACTTTAATGTCTGTCTTACATTTTGGCACCCAGAACTGCCCCCAGCACTCGAGGTGAGGCTGCCCCAGTGCAGAGCAGAGCAGGACAATCCCCTCCCTTGCCCGGCTGGCGATGCTGTCCCTGATGCCCCCCAGGACACGCTTGGCCCTCCTGGCTGCCAGGGCACTGCTGACTCATTGTGATGTACAACTGCTTCTACGTTTCTCCCTGGCCTTTGGGGTATGGGTTTTGTCTTTATAAGGCTTTACATTGTTCGGGACTTGCTGACATAAAGGACGACCTGTTTCTTCCAGTTATTCAGTTATTATTTATTGTTTGCATTATTGTTACACTTAGTAGTACATTGAGGACTTGTTCTGGATGTTGTATGGGAAATGAAAAGAGGATCTCGGTCCCCTTCATAGCTCACCTAATTTAGAACAAGAGAAGATAGATGGTACCACAGGCAGAGGCATGTGATCTGAACAACCATTGGTTTTGGAGATATGAAATGAGAGATTTCAAGATTTACAGTAGACAGTTCCATTTTTCTCATTTGAAAGTGACCTTTCTACTGAAACTATATGATGAAAAAACCCAAATCATCAAACCTGAACTGAAATCTCTCTTTAAACTCTGGTCTTTTTGGGTTTTTGTATTTTTTTTCAATTGATACAAACACTTCTTATCCTGATTAGGGGTGGAGAATTTTTTTCAGTTCCGGAAAATTTTCTTCAGGTGGGAAAATCATTTGTCATTTGCTTCTTCCTTGGAGGACAGTGGGATGAGGGAAGGCTCTTTGGGTCTTATAGCACAGACCTCACAAACACAAGGTTGCATACTGTAAACTCTACAGCTTTGGATCAATATTGAGCAATTTTATAGTCAATCTCCCTGATTTTGACTTCTTCCATGTAATATATAATAGTAATTACAAAGCATGTCACTAGTACTTCTAAAAATTTAGAGTTAACTGTGCTGTAGGTCACCTGTGTTAAAAGACATCTTCTCTTTAGATGCACCATGAGAAGCAAACTGAAACCATGGCTCACCGCTTAGCATTTGAGAGGTAGGATGTGGAAAAGGCCCTGACCCTGGTTCTCTTTTTTTTCTCTTGTCAAATGTCAGGATAATTTTAGTTACCACTATTGCTTTTACTTGATGTTTGTTCTATCTGTGGTTGGTCTGAATTTGTTTGAGTGCTGCAGGCTATTGAACTCAAGGCAGAGTGACACTAAGTGGGGTTGATTCTGTGTTAGCAGAAGATTTATTATTGTTTTGGCACACTGTTGTTGGGTGAAATCTCACCATCTATTTAAAAATGGTGGTGTGAAAAGATTAACACCTCAGAGAGGCATAATTGTTTCCAATTTGATGTTTCAGTATGTCCTACTGCAGAATTTGCTGGCTTGATTTCTCTGCATGCAGTTTGTCAAAATTTGAAAATTTGAAAGGGTGGTATCTTAGGCAGAGGTGAAAAAACAGCTCAGCTTTCCTAACCCAAATATACTTGCCCCATGCTAGGCCTGCCCTAAAAAGGGATGATTAATCTTTCAAATGTCTTTGAGTCCTCAAAAGTATTCCTGCATTTCACTGTGTATAGAACACATTAGCTACAATATATTGTGATTGCCTTCATGGTTCATGTAAAAATAATACTGCAATTGTTTATTAAAATCCAGGATTAATTTAGCACAGGTCTAGAGGAATGTACATAATGCTGGATGGAAAGCTGCTTCTCTGAAAACCCCCAGCATGTGGGTTTTCAGTAAACGAGGACATTTGGTGAAGTTTCAGTTTTCACAGATGAAAGGTAAGAAAGATTTACATTTATACATAAACATGCACAGCAGGGGGAAGGCTCGTCTGCCTCACAGCTTGCGGCAACTGTTCAAATGAAAATGAACACTTCTGAGGAGTTCTATTCTGGGAAGAGCTACGAGTCCATGCTGCTCACTGTGCCCATGGCCCCAAGAGCAATACACCTTAGATGTATCCCACAACATGGGCTGGCTAACAAGTGTATCCTCAGCCTCAAAGCGTTATGGAGTTCAGCGATTGTTTATTGATCATACATGAAAGAGCTCAGCAGCTCGTGGCGAAGGTTCCATCATATACCAGAAATATTCAGACTGTGTCCTAGGGAGAGACACAGGTTGGTAATGAAACAACATTAGTACAATTACTAAAGCATCAGGAGCTGAGGAGGCAGGAAGAGTCTGGGCTGTGTATCTGCTTTGGCACCAGAGCACTTGTATGTCTGATTTTAATGAAGTGCTGCCCAGTTTGGGACAGGCCTGTTGCAAAATCCTCAATGGATTTGTCTTATGGAGGTAAATCTGCCTTGATGTTTTTTGAGGGGATGAGCACAGAGCTTCTCTGTTCTCATCTGATAAATCGGAGAAATGGTGTTCCAGATTGGTGTGATGCTAGAGGATCCTCTTGTTGGGGATGGGTGCAGTTGCTTGATGGCAGCATTAAACAGCTTGGATTTTAGCTCATGTCAGTTGTGGGCTTTGCCCCAGCTAAGAGTCCTGCTTCACGGGTGCGTTCAGGGAGCTGCTACCTAGGTGTCCTGCGTGAGATTTATGTTCACTTTGAATCCTTGGGTGGTTTTTGATTGGCAACCAAACTGTGCCTGTTTACTGAGCAGAGGGCTGAATCCCTACCATAGAGAAAACAAATCCCCAGACTGCTTCTTAGAGCCATAACCTGTCAGAGACAGAGCTGGGTGTTCCTGGAACGACCACATATCACATGAAAGGGAACCAAGAGAGTGCTAAAAAGAAATCACAAGGTCTTCGCCTCATCTAGGTCTTACTCAAAAGGGAATCACTTGGTCTCATATTTGCTGCTTTTTAGTAGGTAGCAGTGAGACTAAAGTAAGAGATAGTTGCCTGACATCAGCCAGGCCTTGAATTTAGTCTTACCTCCTTATGCAAAAGGCACTGCTAACCAAAGATTAGATGCTTGTAACCCAGGCTCAGCTTAGCCTTCTTTATAATAGTTTATAGGTGCCTTGCCAAAAAATCAGCATAGTATGTATTAGCACTGGCTCTAGGCATATTGATGCATTTAGGAAGCCTCTTTATATGCTTCTCCAAATGTGTTGCTGAAGGCTACAGTTGCAGGAGGATGATACTGCCATAATGGTTTGCATAAAGTTAAGTTGGTATCCTGTTAGCCAAGAAGAGCTTGCAGGAAGCCTGAATAAACTTGCTGTTCTTGCCTCATTTTCTGTTAAAACATTTTCAGATCACCTTCTAGTATTACTGCATGTGTATTTGCATCATACTTAATCAGTATGATCAATCTGCCATTTTTGCACAGGTGACAATCTTCTGTATTAGGAAAATGCCAGGTCCTTGCCTTAGATGTTACAACAACTCTTCCCATATCAGTCCTTATTTTGAGGATTAATTCAATTTGATTGAAATTATGTCATACCTTGGGATTAACACTTTTTATTTGAGAGTAGATAAATGTTTCCTTCGTTAATGTAATTTATTGTTTGCCTGAGTGAGAGTTATGTGTTTGGAAGAAGGCTAACGTCTGACTCTCATCCCACTCCTGAACTATCTACTAGGCTTCCAAATAGTAGTCTGAAAGGGAACCTGTTGTCTTCAGGACCACCCCTAACTCTGGTGTATTTTAGTTGCTACTTTTCCAGCTACCCTAAAATCACACAGAAATATGTGAGGTTCTTTCTTTTTTGTTCACCTACAAAGCCTTGAGGTTGCTCACTGGATCCAGTTTTTCAATGACCCTAACTCTCACATTTGCTTTTCTTGAAGTGGATTCTGATTATTCTGGTTCAAACTTAGATCACTGCTTTTCTCCAGAAGCCTTCAAGGAAGAATTTAAGGAAGCCTTCAAGTAAACCTCTGTAAAGCTATTTGTGGACTTCTGGAGTACAGTTTATAATTGTAAAATATTGCCACTGAAAATGAAATTTTATGTGAGCATATTATTTGAGTATTTCATCTGAGACAGAATGTTTATGTTTATAAAAAGGAGAAAAATGTAAGTGATTACTGGTGCTTTATAGATAATACTTATGAAGATGCCAAAATTAATCTGGGAACAATAACATTGGTGGCAACTAACTCCTCTCTTTCCCTGTGGTCCCCCAGGTCTGGCTTTCTGACACTGGGATACCCTCATGTGTGCTAGAAAGCTGATAAAACCTCTGACAGTTCAGTCCTGGTCATTGCACATGAAATAACATTTTACACTGAGCAGATGTTGTCACAAAGTCTTTTCTCTGGAGGTGCCTGGTTCAGCTGAAGGAGCAGATTCATAGTGCAGTTTCTCACTATTCATTCCTGGCCTGATGGCACTCATACTTCACTGCTCTGTTGAGGGGATGTGGAGGAAATGGAGCCTTTTGGGAGTTTTGTCTTTTTAAAAAATTTTATTTCCACTATTGCAAACTGCAATAACTCCAGCTGGTGCTCATGTGTTTTTAAGACCTACAGCTATTCCTTGCAGGAGTCTTTATATATATATATATATATACTTGCACAGATAAAAATATAAGATTAAATACTTTCTGCATATTCATCTTTGAACTCCTAATTTATTCACTGAGTAGCAGTCAAATGAGGTATATTTTAAATGTCTTTTTTTTTTTTTACTGTGCCCTGATATCTAGGTAGTATCAGAGAGGGTGGCACTACTAATCCATACCGTGTGATGTTCTGCACCTGTTGATTGTGCTATTTATTAAGAGATACCTTGAAAAATTGTTCTATCCTCCATGTTTTTCTTCATATTTGATGAATGTGGTCTCACCATGAAGGATTTTGATAGGGGGTTATTTTTCCCCTCTGCCTGGTGATTTTGTGCCAGGCTTTACAAAATGCTGATGTGTTTTTCTGTCCAGAGAAAGCATTGAATGATGATATTAACATTTAAGGGGAAAATGACTGATCACAGAGGATCTACACTAGCTGCTATGGAAAGACCTCTGTTCATTTCAAATACTAATGGGTTTTGCATCAAATTAAACAAAGTTATCACTTATTGCTTATTGCAGTTACTTGCAAACCATCCGGGGTCATGTTTCTGTTAATTCTGCATCCACGCTCTTTACAGAAAGCCATTGCTATAACCTGTCAGATGGTGTTGATCACGGGAGCTCTGACAAGTGTTACTTTAGGATAAAGTGTCCTCAACTGCTGTCAGTTTTGGTGGCATTGCTGCCTGGGAGTGACCGCTCCAAACAGTCCCTGTGCAGACCTGCTGCTATCCGGCTCCATCTGCAGCCCTAGTTAGGAAGCAGATGCTCCCAAAGGGAAGCTCAGGGTGCTCAGAGTGACTGTCCCACCACCAACTCCATTTGTGCTGAGTTTGTAGCACACTTCCCACATTGTTTTGACCCAGGCCAGCTGTTGCTCTGTTGGATAAAGCCTGGATAAAGCACAGTCCTGGGACTATTAGGGACATGATTTAGTGGTGTACTTGGCAGTGCTTGTTTAATGGTTGGACTTTAAGACCTTAAATATCTTTTCCAACCTAAATGATTCTATGATTCTGTAATTCTGTTCCCTGCAGGCAGTTTGGATGAGGCAACTCCGTTGTAGTGGATGGATGAGGGAGGGTATCTGCATGGATGTAGACTGTGCTGAGCCAGTTGGTCAGATAAGAGTCTCTGAGTTGTTCTATTTAACTACACAGGTGTGCTGTTAACAGTAGTCAAATGAGCCTCACTGTCTGTATTTATTTATTGTCTATAATTATTCTCTGTCATGTGAGTATAGAAAGTATTACAGAAGTGCTTGGAGGTAAAGCATATGTTGAGAAAAGGCTGTGAGATCTCAGAAAACGTGGCTCAGGACTGGCTTAAGTACTACTGATTAAGTGAAGCACAGTGTTTAATGAATCTCTGTAATTTCTTTTCCTATTTTAATGTTCTTTCATGCTTAGCATAGGTAACACCCAAAAAGCATGGAGAAGTAAGTGGATGGCATATAAGCCCTCCTCCCCAAAATAAATGGTAGGAGAAAAATAGCCTTGTCATCAAAGGCACATATTACCCTATTGCTAAGCGTGTGAAAGTTTCCGTTCCCGTAGGAGTGAGTTGTTCTCACCCATTGTAACTCTTTGTTACTCTCTTTGACATAAGGAAAAGCATTTTTAAGGCCCTCGTAAAAAAATAGGTGGTGTGCTACATGCTACCATCCAAAAAAGCAGCATCTAAGGAGTCCTTTTGGTCTCTCCTGCAGTACTTTAAACACACAGCCTGACTAGAAGACTACAGTGTGCTGCTCCATCCCTGCTGTCCCAGAGGCTGTCCCTGATCACAAAGCACAGCCCCAGCTGTGATGTGCCATCCGCTGGAGCCCTTACATGGGTCTCAGTCAGCTTAAAGACAACAACACTTGATTGTGCCAAGTGACAGTATGTTTGCCTTGTGACTGTGCTCTACTCTGTGTTGTCTGCCCTCCCAGTGCAGTGCCTGGTCCATGGACAACATCCCCTGAGAGCCCTTTATGCCCCTGGCATGAGCCTCCTGGGCCCTTACTCCTGCTGCTTCTGGGGTGGTGTGCGATGGAAGACGATGTCCTCTTCTGGGGCACATTCTGGACTTGTCCCATAGCCAGGCATACTCCAGCTTCCTCAAGGTCAAAGGCAGTGCCATGCTCTGAGAGAGGTGTATTTAAAGCCCTGAATGTGCTGGAGCTTGTTTAGTGTCAGAAGAACTCACACATACTAGCAGCTAAATAAATACTAAACTAACTGCAGACTCACAAACATGGAAACCCCATTCCATCTGAGCTTTTAATTAGGAATCACCATTCCCAAAATATCCATCTAGCTTGTCCCATGGGTCATCCCAGCTATCTACCGTATTAATGAGACCAGGAATCACTCTGTCTTCCAAGTGAAAATATGTAGCAGGTGTCAGCATCCTTTCCAAGGTAGAAGGCCAGGCTGAATGGTACCTTTCCAAATTAAAGGTCAGATGTGCCAGCGGAGAATTGCAGGAGCCAGAACAACATGCCACTAATCAGATATTTGAAGCATCTTGGCTCAGGGTGAAGCACGGGATGGAGGAACCGGGATCTGAAGTCCTTATCTCTCCTCTCCTGCCAGATTTCATGGCTCTGAGCTCCCGCTCTCTGTGCTCCTCGTGGACTCTGCCCATCAGCTTCCTTGGTCTCTGAGCAGCAGGTGGTCCATCCCTCATACTCAGCAGAGACTAGCTGCTCGTAGCCCTTGTAGAGTGATTATTTTGAAGGGCAGCAGCCCAAGGGAGGCAGGGTATGGCTACGGATTGGAAAGATGTTCACAAAATTACCAATATCAGTTTTTGAAAAATTGTGTCTTAGATTCCTACATCCCCCCTCTCCTTCCCCCTTTCCCACTCAAACTGCTGCTTTTTTCTTGAAAACACTAACTTATTTTTTCTTCTGGCCTTCCCTTCCCACTGCCTGCTCATGTCTCCATACTTTATTCCTCCATGGTAAGAGTTAGAAATGGCATTCATTTATGCTAAAGGCCAAGCTCCTCACGTGACCGCTGGCACCAGGCTTTGAGCTGGAAATGGGCAGGAGTTCAGATAACAGCCTGGCAGCCGAAACCATGGACTTCAGCCACAATTGAGGATGGAGACCCCACTCCCAGACCTTAGGCAAATTCAAAGGGCAGAGGGAAAAGGCAAAAACATGCAGGAAAATGTATTTTAACATGGTCAGAGGAGCAGGGCCAGGGATGAGGGACTCAAGGAACAGTTTCGTAGTTCTGTGCAAGGAGCAGCATCAAGGTGTTTGTGGTATCTCTGTCTTCCTGACTCACTAGTGGGATTGCCTATGGCAAGTGCTTACCTTACTTTAAAATTGGTCCAGGACTGGGATTTTCTTTCCTGAGAGTAATTAAAATGCATAGAAAAATATGTTTTTCCTTGGGTCTTTGCTGATGACTGCTGTCAGTCTGTTGCAGACATTTTGGCTTGGATATGTCAGGATTAGATCTGCTGTTAGTTGGTGTCCTGCATGGGCTTGCTCTGAGTCCATTTTATAGTGCATCCTGCTATCTAGACCTGAAAGACCAATAGGATAAACTCAAAAAGAATTTAGGAGAGTGCCATGCTTTGAAGGGGACACTGGTGGTAGGAGCCAAAGATGTCAGGATGTTTCTTTTCCACTAACAATTCGTGCATAAGAACAGTGCTCATCACTCATCTTCTGCAAAATATATCCCTTAAAGATGCCAAAAATTAGTACATAAAATAAAATTTTTACAAATCAGACTATTGTTTATTATGCATTTAGTTTTTTTGGCTAAGAGGATTGTAAAAAACAAATGTAAAATGGGTGAGCCGTAAAAGCAGAATACAAATCATTTTTGTCCCTGTTATGAAACATAGCTTCCCATTAGCTGAACTCCTCTCCTGGTGGGTCAGTTCCAGCAGCAGGGCTGAACTCTCCTTGCCTTTAACACTTCTGAATGCCCCTGTGGTCATTACTTGCAGTGATACCCAGAACTAATTTGTGGAAACAATAGGCAAGAGAGGGGAACTGAATGTTTTGTCCTTGAAATTATAGGAAAAAGTTAATAACATAGCTAAAACCCTAATTAATATTATTTTTAATATTCTCTCTGAACCAGAACTACTGACATCTCTGATGTAATCTCCTGGATGCAAACCCACAACAACCTTAGCCCACATACCCCATATTGTAGGAACCAGAGCAGCTGAACACATCCTTGTTTGTTGTCCCATTCAATCACCCTTATGTACCAGCAGCTTTGCCTCAGCAGCAATGCCGTGGGCATGATTCCTCATCCTCTGTGCCCTGACTCAGTACCTTGCACTTCACCCTGACTGTAACCTTCCTTTTCTTTCTTCAAAGCCCTTGAGGGCAAGAAACAATTTTCTGGTAATAGTTGTGCTTTTATATGGATGGAGAAAATATTCTATCTATTTGTGGAAATGTACATTTGCCTTTCATGTCCTTTACCTGTTAGCTAAAAAGATATTGGAAGCGTTTCTTTCTCCCTCAGTGGATTTTTCCGTGTAATTAGTGAGAAATGGCAATTTTATTGTTCACCATGTACTTGTGCTGTGAACAAATCACATTCAAGCACTGTGAAAAATGTAGTGTCATTTCCCACTGAACTTAATGAACAATGCTGTATCACCTACTGAGTGGCAATCTGTAAAGCCCTGTCTGCTCAGGATTTGATGCAGAATCATAATTTAGTGGCTGATATTCTCTGTTTACTTACAAAGCCTAAATAATATAAATTTGTAGTCCAAAAGATTATGTCTAGGACATGATTTTTATTTCACAGAGTCCCTTCTGGAGGGGCTGTCATGGTTTTGGTCTGTCTGAAAACCTGTCTATCAAACAGCCTCAGGGGTAAGGGCCATACAGGGCTAAATATGGGCTTGCTTTAGCCAGCTGTCTCAGGTACTGGTAGCAGGATAGCAGTGATGCTTGGCTTGTGTTGCCCATTTGCCCTTTGTCCCAGGCTGCTGAATGAAGCTGGCACCTTTGGGGGTGCACATAAATTCCCATTAATAGTGGAACTGGGATCAGAAACCTAGTCATTTCTAAAATTACTTCAGCCTGAGAGGACTGAGATAAATGGGCTGTCTTGGAGGATAAAAAGTCCTTGACCCCTTCAGTGAAGCCTTCCAGTGAATCCACTCCTAGGTTTTTGTTGAGATGAAGCAAAGAAACACTCACTTCTCTGTTCACTGTCTTGCCAAGCCAATCAGGAAAATCTGAGGACTTAAAGTAGAGGAAGGTCAATAAGTCATTAGGTCATTAATACACAATCCTGGTCCCTCCATGGAGTACAGTGTCACTTAAACAAAGCAACACTTCACTGCAGACACACCATGGAACAGTTCCTCATCCAGTTGGTATGCAAGGGCACATGCTGCATAGCTGGAATGAAATAGGATGCAAAGGTGAAAAAAACAATTCTCAGTCATTTACTGTTACCTGTTTGACAACCCTAGTAACAACAATTTAATAAATGATTCGGGGTTTTTTTTACAGGAGGCAGTAAAAGGTCAGTTTTTCACTGTTAAGAGAACAAGATTTGTATTCCAGGTGTCCGGGGTGCTGTACATGTACTGCATGCAACATCCTGAGCATAAAATCTGAGTTTAACTCTCCTGGCCAGATTCTGACTCTGGAAGAGTACAAAGGCCTGATCCCATGGTCCTTCAAAAACAAGGGTATTACTAAAACAGACTTCCATCCAATACAGAAAATGCTCTATCATGGATTATTTAGGTTAACTTCAAACTCTGTTGAACTCAGTGCAACTGCTAAATATTTACCTGGGTATAGCCAAACAGGAAATCCAGCACGTTATTTCTGCAGCGAACCTTAGTTCTTAAGGCTGCAAACTCTCAGTCTGGTCATAGGACATGCACCTTACTATGTGCTTAAAAATAAGTGCAACAGACCTTGCTTTCTACTCACACCTTTCATTGTAAATCAACTGTAGTATTTAACAGCTTTCAGCCGAAGAAATCTTTCACACTTTATTGAAGAAACCACTCTAATAATTACTTGTTAGGTTACATGGAAGAGCATGGGAAACCAGCTGCTATTTGTTCTAAATGGAATCAGAGTCAGTACCCTTTTGAACAGATGTTTTTCCTAGCAGTGTCAAAGCTGGGGATGTTGTGGGACATGCTATACTCCCAATTACTGTATGGGAACCCAGGTGTGATACTGGACACCCTGGCCCCTTTTCTTGTGCCAGTTTCCTATGTGACTGAGAATTATAGCTGGAAAAAAACAGGGCTGGATGGCTCCTTACAGGTCATCTACTTGTCCTTTTACCTAAGGGAAAATGAACTGTAACTATGCCATCCCTGAAACATGTTTATCCAGTAAGTTCTTAAGGATGATGGGGATGAGCAGGCCTCAGCTGAGACCTCACCTGCTCTGAGCTGGTTGTGAATATCTTCCCCAGGTTTCCTGCTGGCTCACCTTCAGTGTATTCAGCCATGAGATTTATCTCTTTGGAAGAATTTGACTTTTCTTCATCCTGTGCTTCTCTCTAGCTTTAACCTTTCCCGAGCAGTCCTTTGTCTTTCTGACTGTATATTGCATCTGTAAATGGGAATTATGGAAGTATGGAAGTATAAATATTATGCTAAGGAAAAACAGAAATATTTTTTCTCGTTTTTCAGCACAGGAGGTTGGGAAAAAAGGCAGCACTTCTCGTCTTAGTTTGGCTAATTCATAGCACAGTTCCCAGCTATACTTATTCAAAGCCATTATCGTGCCTCTTGGTTGCCTGGATAATACAAATCGGCTGGATGCATTGTACCTGGATGCATCAACTATCACGTCCCCTAAGGCAGGAGGAACATGGAAAGTGACTTAGATTTTTACTCAGGTATAAGCCTGGTCCAGCCACCCTAAGTTTGAAATAATAAGAGAAAGTGGCACTTAGGGCTGGTTCAATAGATAAATAAAGAATTTTAACATTTGTAGCTAAGATTTGACACGGTCAGCTTGCACCAGATTTATGAAAACATGTGTGCCCAGAGAGAGAACAGTATTATTTATAGGAGAGTGTCACAGATGGAACAGATTAACCGAGATCATGGCCACATCTTTTTAAAATTCAGTAGCAGATCTACATTTCTGTTTCCGCTCAGCTTAATTTCAGCAGGGCTGAATTCCTGTTTTGGGGCTGGTTTGCACAGACGGATTATCTGGCAGAACATAATACAGATACTTGAAGAATTTGATTTCTATAGCTGGTTGCCATAATTCACAGCGTATTTGAGCCTGTAAAATTTTGCAGCAGAAGGAAAATAGAGAAGAAAAGATGGGAAGCAGAAGAAATTATGCCAAGGTTATTTGAAGATGTTAAAGTCATGGAGAGGAGATTCATTCCTTTCTGTAGCCTTTGGTTTGGGCCCGTAGAAGACTATTTATGAGAGCCCAAGGGCTTTGGAATGAGTTTCTCTCTCTGCAGGTTATTGCAGGTTGTGGGATTACAGCAAGAGTGAATTTAGTGGAGTCATCAATCTCTCAAACAACTCCTCAACATGCTTCCTCCTTCTCTCCTTCTATTTTGCTGTTCCTCCTTGGCACCTCAATTTTGCAGCATGTGGAGTAAGAGGCAGATGCTTTTCAGGTGAGATTGGGTTGGGGTATTGAAGACTCATCTGATTAATATGCTGTGGGAAGGGAGGGTAGGTCAGGGGAGAAGAGGTGACGCTGGAGAAAGTTTACCTAAGAGTCCTCTGCTTGAGAGCTGCAGGCACTTTCCACTTCTCCTAGAGTTCCCTGCACCTGTGGAAATAGTGGAAAAGATAATTTCTTCAGGCTTTTTGGACCCATGAGTATTGCTAAACCCCCGAGAAATAAAACTCTCTAGAGGGCACTCCAGCTTCTTCAGCAAGAGAGTAAAAGAGAAGACACAGTTGTCCAACATTCGGGGCAGGACTCAGTTTGAGATTATGAAACATCAGTGTGGGGTACTGAGAGCTGTAGTGCCAAGGATCCCATCACAGGTAATGAAATCCCAGCTGAGACATCCCCGGGGTGGAGGGAGCTGCTCAGTGGCCAGGCACTAGAGACTTACACGCCTGGGTGGGTGCCAGCACTCAGTATCATTTAAGTTGCCTTGCTTCCAGCAGGCCATGGTCCTTTGTAGGTCATGGGCAATGTCTGCCAGCTGCATCTTGGGTGTCCCATGGCATCCCAAAGAGCACTAAATCCTTGTGTATGCAGAACTTAGCCAAGCAGTAGGCAAATATGTCAGGGTGAACTGAATTATTTTCTGAGGTCTGCTGGCTGTACTTCCTCAGGATTCAATCCAGTTGTCTGCAAATAGGTGCCTAGTGCTGATTGAAATGTGCCTGAGTATCCAAGACATCCATGTGGGCTGGTACACATAGCATAGGAACCCACAGGAGATTAATGCCTTATGTAGCTGCAGTTGGGGACCAGAGGTGTCAAATGGCACTGAACACCTAATCTGAACTGAGCTCTGTATCTCCACTGACCACAGTGGGCCCTTGGTGCCTAATTCACATGAAGACTTCCCTAAGCATATTCCTAAAAGTACAAGGATACTCTGCAGCTGCTGGCTACTCTTGGCTAGCTACCCTTATTTCCTTCACTAACCATACCTTGAGACAGGGACATCATCTGATAAACCCAGAAGACATTTTCACTAATTAAACACAGTTGTGACTGTAGAGTACATCCTTACATTTGAACAAATGAGGCAAAAATAACTGAATGTGGATGAGAACTGTTATTCTTTACTTAAGCAAAACAATGTTCAGAGTTATTGGCAGTGCTGGTGAACAGCATTACTTCACATTAAATAATTATTTAATACCATGTAATCATGCTAAGATATTGCAGTCGTTTCCCAGGAACTAATCTCTAACCACAGAGAATAATAAATTGGCTAACATCCATTGATTTGTGACACTATTTAAAAAGTAAAAGTTATCAAAGCACTGTTTTGAGCAACACGACTTCACTGATTATATATCCCATCTATCTTGCTAAGTTGATTTCCCTCTATATTATTAACTCTGAAACTTGGTTTCTTCTAGCGAAGAATTATTCTAAATCCAGTTTTTCCATTACATAGTTATTTCCATCTGGTTTTTGCACATGTACTGGTTACAGCTGAAAAGTCAGTGTTGGCAGCATGGTATTATGTGAAGTGCCAAATATAGGAGATGAGGTACCCCAAAATGCTGATTAGTGACAGATACTCTTCATACACTGCAAACATGCTGGAGAAATCAATGTCACAAGAACACCACATCACCTGGAATATTTTCTTCACACCTCAAAGACCCCCTGTGCGGGGTCTGTACCAGTGGGGCCAGACTGAAGCCATGGCAGACTAACTCCATTCATCCAGAAGTAAGGTCCAGGCTAAGCTTTTGAAATAGCCTCCATCAATGGCCAGAGAGGCAGAGGAAGACATTTAAAGGGTGATTCACTTCCTCCTCGACTAGACAGAGAACTTAATCTTTAACTGAGGCTGGATACCTAACTTTTAGACAGCTGAAGTTACGTGAGATGAATACATCCAAAATCAGTAGCAGTTTTACCCTAGAACCCTTTGCTCTGTACTTGGAAAATTGCTGTGTCTGCTATGATTTTAAGTAAAGGTCTTTTGTCAGTAAAATTGAGGCCTGAGTAATAAGCTTGACATTTAAAATTGTCTTAATGAATGGAGAGACCTGGAAAGACCATTTAAAGTTCTATGTTTTTCTATCTGTGCACTGAGTAACTAATGCTGGTTTGGTTACTAATTTCTGCATAGTATAGCAGGTTACTCAGCCTATTATCTTACTCATTTAATCTAGACCAGAATTTGAGACTGACAAGTACCACTGCACATAACATTATCAATCACTGTCACTCTTTCTGCAGTTGTCTTAATTGTGCTTCATTACTTGTTACCAGTATCTTGCATTCCAGGACTTTAGATAAAATGATCTTAGTTTCAGATGTGCTAGTGGAGAGGCTGGTTTGGACTTCAGCATCTCTGAAGACTGTTTGACAGTGAAAAGTTTGCCAAAAGGCAGAAAGCTTACAATTTTTTCTTCTACCTGATATTAACTTTTCTCTAAGTGTGATTTTAGCATTTGTTTTCCATTTCAATGAATCATATATAATGGATTGTATTTTGATCATCACCTCTGATTTTAGAGTGAGATTTGAATCTCCTACAAGGACCTTGATTTTCAATCCTATGAGCCTATGGCTTCTTTAGGATGGCACCAAGAACCTTGATTTTCCACCTTGGGTTGCCTTTTGCAAATCCAGGGTCACTGTTTTAAATAAGAAAACATAACGGAAGTACCAAAACATGGGCAATTGTTACCAACTGTGCCCAAAGTTTCATTATCGTTGCAAACCATTTTAGGAGTCATTGAAATGATCAAATTCTAAAATGCAGATCTTGGCCAGTACCCTTCAAAGCTGACAAATCACTTGAGACATCTTATTTACTAAGTAAATACCTTGACACCTTGACAAAAATTGCTGGATTTGGCAAATATGCCAACTCTCAACCTCTGAAAATCAATTCTTTTCATTCAGCCGAACTAAAACTCCAGAAACATTGACCGCTAAATGTACTGATCTTAAGTTTAGGAGCAAAAAGGCACACTTCTTGCTTCCCAAGCTATTTTTTCAATCAATCAGATTAACGAGTTATCTTGGCTTAGAAAGGGATTTTCTGTACAAGTTTTCTTTTGACCTTGAATATTAAATTTGGCTCTGAAAGCAACACCAGTAAGAATTTAAATATATACACTTGGGATTTCAAGGTTTGTTTTTATGTTTGTCCTCTTTATCTAGTGCCAAAAAGTATTTTATTACAGAATTATTTCTTAGCTCCTTTTCAATGAATATGTAAAATACAACCTATGGCTGAGAATGATCTCCCTTTTGATAGGTATGTTTGTAATATTTTTTTGCGCACTTCCCCCTCACATCCCAGTTCTACTGAACTTGAACTGCATAAATTTGCAGTTATGATCAACAACAAAAGTAATTCAGTTTTCCAAATGCCTTGCTGAGAAGTCTGATTATCTCAAAACAGAAGAAACAGGGAGCTTGTGTTTACAAACGATGTATTATCAAGATCAGAGAATAGAGTTGTGATATTAAGTTGTGATATTAAGTTGATTAAGGCTGCTTTTGATGCAATCTCATATTCAAGGCTTAAGATTTTCTTTAACGAGGTGAGGAAGTGTTATGGTGTAACCCCAGCCAGCAGCCACGCCCCACACATCTCCTTGCTCACTGCCCTACTGGTGGTACTGGGGAGAAGATCGGAATGGTAAAAGATAAAAAACTCGTGGGTTGAGGTAAAGACAGTTTAACAGAGAAAGCAAAAGCCATGCACATAAGCAAAACAAAGCAAGGAATTAATTCACTGCTTCCCATGGGCAGGCAGGTGTTCAGATATCCTCAGGAGAGCAGGGCCCCATCACATGTAGCGGTGACTTGGGAAGACAAGAGCCATCACTCCAAACGCCCCTTCTTCCTTCTTGCCCCCATTTTATACACTGAGCATGATGTCAGATGGTCTGGAATATCCCTTTGGTCAGTTGGGGTCACCTGTGCTGGCTGTGTCTCCTCCCAACCTCCCAAGCACCCCCAGCCCCCTCCCCAGCCTGGCAGTACAGAAGCAGAAAAGGCCTTGGCTCTGTGTAAGCCCTGCTCAGCAATAACAAAAACATCTCTATATAATCAGTGCTCTGTTCAGCACAAATCCAAAACACAGTCCCACACCAGCCACTTTCTGGGTAATTAACTCTACCCCAGCTGAAAGGAGCACAGGAAGAAACCCACCACCTATGACTCCAAAAAGTATCTCTTACACAGAAAGACACAGAGCCTATAATTTAGTGTTCTTATTCTGATGTGTAAGTCTGAGAGCTCCATCAGCCACTGCTTCTTTTAAATGCATCTTTTTCTCTCCTTGTTGCTGCTAGTAGCTGATGGGAACTTCACCTTTCTGATGCCAGGGTCAGCTTTTGGTGGGAGAGCTTTATTCTCCTTTGATTATAGGTCATCCTCAGAGAGCTGCCTGTCTCAAAGCCTGTAGATAGGCACTACTACAACACTGAAAGCTGCAGCATTCCCATTAGATGCCATTCCCTTGCATACCTGAGGTCATGGCTGATGGGTCTATTTGGGGCAGAGCAGCATGGAGAAGAGGGCACATGTGGCACTGTTCTTGCCCTTAGGTATGAAGAGAGTCTGCTGTCTCCTGAGTGAACAGAAATTGAAAGGGTTGAAGAGGTTTGGAAGATTTTGAGATGCCTTATGGGCTGGTAGGTAAAAACAGGCCGCTCTCATCTCTTGAGCTTTCTTTTTCCCACTGCCTGTAACTCATCCTGCAATAAAAGTGACAATGCAGAACAATCAATCAGAAACAACTATTCTAGGATTAGACTTGGATCAGAAATGTCAAGAAGAATTTGTCTGATTTTTGGAGTAGGAGGCTCTGTGCCATCTGCAAATCAGATTCTCTATCCAGTTTCAGGTCAAATTTCTCAAGCTGGTCCTCAGATAGCAAGGTCACCAGAACCAGCATATGCTTTTTAAAATGTGGACATTAATCCCAAATGTTTCACATTGAGATTAGAGTATGCACAATTGAGATTCAATGGAAGAGACATGAATATTAAGAGATTAGGAGATGATTTAGTGGACTTGTCTGTTGTTACTCAGAGTGCACCACTTAGGTGAACCTACAGTTTCAGCTTACTCGTGGAATTTTCATCATGATGTGAATGAAGAGGTCACAGAAATGTTTTGCCAGACATTTCAGTGAGCATATCCCTTGGAAGCACAAGGAATTGATTCATTGACTCGGTGAATTAAATCATGTTTTAAGCATTAAACTGGCAGCTGCTAAGCAATTAAAGGCTATGCCTATTTCCAAATGCTGCTATAAAGAATATAGCCAACATCTTTAAAAAAGTGTACCATTACAGCATACTTTATGACAGGTTTCAGTCTCTTACACTTCATGAATTATTCGCAAGTTTGACAGTGTAGGAAGGCTTTGATCAAACCAATCCAGGGCTTCAACATTTCCCCAAAATGGCAGACAGGAACTCCTGGAGAAAAATGAAATAACTTTCCTCCCTGCTTTGGGCCACAATGAGGGGAATGTAATTGCTGTTCCCACATAATTTTGTGTTTGTAATACTGAAACTTTTTTCTTAATCACCAAGGAGCCAGTATCCTAAAGAGAGACGAAGTTGTTTACAGGCAAATCCTTTGTACAGGCTGATCAGGAGCCAGACACTATCTGCCAAAGTCAGTGCGAAGCCTCCCTCTGAGCCTGAAGTCCTGCACTGGCACATGGGTACAAGCTCCAGCATGGTGCAGGGGTCACAAGTGCCCCACTAGCCTGCACCCACCAGAGACACTTCTCTGGCTTTTTTGTTATCAGAGACTTTTGTCGGATCCGGGGGGTGTTCTGGTGGGGTGCTACGACCTCCCGGACCAACTCTAGCAGAAAGTTGCGGGGCAGCCACTGCATTCACACACACACAAGCACAGGATAGCTTCTCGACAAGCCGACAGCAAAGAGGCAGGAAGGGTCTTTGTGTGGAATTCCACAGCACGGGTTTATTTGAGCCCCATGTGTGAAAGGCACCAGGGACCAAAGATACCCAACAATGGAACGTTCCAGCTTAACTGGGGGGGGGCGGGGGGGGGCGGGGAAAGCATCAGGGACAGGGGCAGTACGTAGGCGGGACCTTGGCGTATAAGGGAAAAAGGGGCAGGGAAAGCAACGGGCCAGTCCGGGAAGCAGAACTGGGGTAAATTGGCATGGTAGAATAAAGCATCCTGGGAGGGCTCACCCTAAACTGGGGAGATCTCTGGGGGTCTGTCCCTTTCACTGGCTCCCACAGATTTTGGTTGTGGGGATGAGCTTCCCAAACTAAACATACCCTCACAGTATCTTGACAAGATACTGGACCTGTCTGCCTGTTAGGTTCAAAATACGTTTTTGCTATTAATTTTCAAAATGTTTTCCAGTAATTGTGCCTCTTGCCTTCTTTCCTCTGACATTTCTTTGGTGAAATAAAAGGGTCTGTAGCTGTCTGTTTGAAGAAAACCTCTTCCCTGCTTCTGAAGACAAGCAGACCATACTTTTGGCATAAATTTCCTGTGTTAAACACTACTTGGAAGAAGCTCATGATTCACAAGACATGTATAAATGTTACCTACCTACTGTTCACCACCTCTTGCTGTTACACAATCTCTCAAATCTGATAAACACTTCTAGGGCTTTGTCATATTCTCTTTGTTCAGGTATGTGAACAGTCTTCTGTAGGATAACACATAATTGATAATAGTTTGACTTTCACTGTATTGCAGATTTAAATCCCCCTAGAGCATCCTAGTTTATCAGAGGAGACAAGTCTTCCATTTGGGAAAATGGGCTTAGTTCAGTACAAACTACTCTCTAGTGAGGCTAAGAGGAAAAAAAGAAAACTAAGCTGGAAATAAAGAAAAAAAATTTTCCTCATCAAGACCTTGAGGCAAATAAAAAAAAATATTACCTCTAGGCCAGCTACACAGACTGCTGCAGAGGAAACACTTTAATGGCAGAAAGGCAGGAAGCTGCCAGAGAGGGAAATTATTCTGTTGGTAGACCCCTTCTGGCCTGTGAGGACTGCACTAGAGATACTCTGTTTGGGAGTGCCGTGGGAAATTTCTCCTCATGGACGGGAAGAGGAAAGTTAAAATGGAAGATGCTTTAGTTGTCCAGCATGTAGAGAACTGGTTTTTTGATGCCAGCTAGGTGCAATAGTGGGAGATACTGTAGATCAGTACCTAAACTTTTAAGGAGTAGCTGCACAGTGGTCTGCCTTTTCCCATGGCTGTCTTTGCTGAAATGCTCCCAGTGCCACAGGTCAGTACGGAAAGACTGAAAACCAGTCTCTGGTACTGATTTAGGAAATGAGGAAGTCGTGCTGAGTTCACACACACGGGAAACTTTTGAAAATGTGGGTTCTACATTAAGAAATGCTAGAAATGCAAGGTGGTATTCAAAGTGGAAAAAGTTGTATGGGAGATTAATAAACAACTGAGAGAAAGCAAAGAGCTATAGCATCTGAAAAGCATGTCCTCTGGCACAAAGGCATGAAAAACAACATCTTCAGATGAGTGGCAGTGGAGGCTGATAGCACAGGAGAGAAACAGTGAAGGTTATTCTAAGAAAAAAATTCCTGTTTAAACAAGGTGCATGTGCATGTGACCACACACACACAGACACAGGTAACTGTATCAAGGGGGGGTGTACTTCCCTGAAATACTAGAAGTCTAAAAGCTGAAATCATGGAACAGGTATGTTTGCTTTTAAATTTGAAAGTTGACATAGCAGACACCTCAGAACTGGAAAGGAAAACAATAATTATTGGGATATTGTAACAATTAGAGGAAAATCATTATAAAATTAAAAAAAACCCAAAAAAACTTTAAAAAGAGAGTGGCTGCCCAGCTCTAACAGTGCTGCTGTATATTAAAGAAGATGTGAAGTCAAAACAGGTGATTAGTTTAAGTGATTGACTCAAAACACAAAGTCACCATGCATAAGAGCTCCAGACCTAAATACCAAAAACTCGGTTTTAAAACTATACTTTAGCTCAGGATGGATGGATAGAATGACTACAATGATGACAAACACGGGAAACCCAATGGGATGCATGAGCTTTTTTGTATAAACTAAGTGTGTGCAGTATGATTGTATTTGTAAACTGCACCACGGAGGAGCTAGTCACAGAAAAGGCAGGTGGAACAGAAGCTCTCCACTGAAAATGGAGCTGTGCACAGGCATGGGTTTAAAATCCTACTGTCAAAGCCACGATGTTCAATTAAAAAAAAACCCTAAGGCAACAAAAACCAATATAAAAATACTTAGATTTGAAAGGAAACAACTGAAAGGGTGAAGTGTTCACAAGTGACGTAAGAACTGTCTGAAAATACCACATATTTGAAAAAATGCATGATCCCTCTCAATAGTAGGAAGACCAACAAAAACACCCACCATCAAACTGCTGTGGTTCAAGATTGAGGTAAGGCCATCCTTAAAAAATGATCACGGGAGCTAAGGCAATCTGGTTCATATACTTGGCTTTCCAGAGGCTTTCAGGAAGATGCAACACGAAAGACCCTTCAAAAATAATAAGTTGCCAAGGATAAAAGAACACATTTGCTTATGGATTAATAACTCATTTAAAACTAGGGGAAAATGAAGACATGGATACAGAGGTATTCAAAGACTTTTGAATCTTTGTGGGAGTTATTAAATCTCTCGCTGGAGGTGGGAAGGTATCAGACAAGTATTTTGAGGAAGTTCATAGCTGTACTTTTATGTAATAGCACTTCCTTCTAGAGTGACATGTGATAAATGAAACAAATGACTCTTCGTTGCATAAAAGCAGCAGTGTGTCAGGACCTCACAGGATTTCATTCAGTTTCTTCTTTTCCTGTCAAGTCTTTCAGCGAAAGTGATTCTGCACTGCGAATACTGGTGTTTCTATTTTTTTCTTCTAATGTATTTGGCTAAAAAAAACTTTCCATAGAATCCACAGAATCATAGAATTGTTCAGGTTGGAAAAGACCTTTAAGATCATCAAGTCTGACTGTAAAGTGAACACTGCCAAGTCCAGCACTAAGCCATGTCCCTAAGTGCCACATCTATGTATCTTTTAAATACCTCCAGAGATGGTGATGCCATTGCTTCCCTGGGCAGCCTATTCCAGAGCTTGACAACCCTTTTCATGAAGAAATTCTCCCTATTATCCAATCTAGACCTCCCCTGGTGCAACTTGAGGCTGTTTCCTCTCATCCTATCGTTTGTTACCTGGGAGAAGAGACCAACCCCCACCTGGCTACGCCCTCCTTTTAGGCAGTTGTAGAGAGTGATAAGGTCCCCCCCGAGCTTCCTTTTCTCCAGGCTAAACACCCCCAGCTCCCTCAGCTGCTCCTCACAGGACTTGTGCTCCAGACCCTTCCCCAGCTCCGTTGCCCTTCTCTGGACACGCTCCAGCCCCTCAATGCCTTTCTTGCAGTGAGGGGCCCAGAACTGAACACAGGATTGGAGGTGTGGCCTCACAGTGCCGAGTACAGGGGGACGGTCACTGCCCTGGTCCTGCTGGCCACACCACTGCTGATCCAGGCCAGGATGCCATGGGCTTTCTTGGCCACCTGGGTTCAGGCTGGCTCATGTTCAGCTGCTGTTGACCAGCATCCCAGGTCCTTTTCCACCGGGCAGCTTTCCAGCCACTGTTCCCAGCCTGTGGCACTGCCTGGGGTTGTTGTGACCCAAGGGCAGGACCCAGCACTTGGCTTTTTTGAACCTCATACAATTGGCCTTGGCCCTTTGATCCAGCCTGTCCAGATCCCTCTGCAGAGCCTTCCTGCCCTCCAGCAGATCAACATTCCTGCCAAACTTCGTGTCATCTGCAAACTGACTGACAGGGCTCCTGATTCAGGTCATCAATGAAGAAGTTTAACAGAGCTGCTGTAAAACTGATCCTTGGGGAACACCACTTGTGACCGGCCACCAGTTGGATGTAATTCCATTCACCATCACTTTCTGGGTTTGGCCACCCAGACAGTTTTTTACCCAGTGAACAGTGCACCCACCCAAGCCGTGAGCAGCCAGCTGCTCCAGGAGAATGCTGAGGGAAACAGTTTCAAAGGCTTTACCAAAGTCCAGGTAGACAGCAACCATAGCTTTTCCCTTATCCACAAGCAGTAGAAGTCACTTTGCAGCAGAAGTTTGTTCAAGGAGGACTTGCCTTTCACAAACCCATGCTGTCTGGGCCTGATCCTCTTGTTGTTTTGAAAGTGACATGTGATGGCACTCAGGATGATCTGTTCCATGACCTTCCACAGCACTGAGGTCAGGCTGACATCCTTGTAGTTCCCCAGATCCTCCTTTTGATCCTTCACGTCAGTGGGTGTCACATTTGCCAACTACCAGTCATCTGGGACCTCCCTGGTTAGCCAGGACTGCTGATAAATTATTTGGCTTCTATTTAGGTTCCTGAAGGTCAATACAGTAATCTTAAAAGGTGACCTGTGCAGTAAGAAGTGTACATTGATATATCCCATATCTCAGGACAGGAAAGTGCCCTGCAGGGGTGCCTCTGGAACTGTAAAACTCCATCACCTCTGCAGCTCTGCTCAAGATGGAGGTTTGTGCTGCAACCTTCTCTGGTAGCCTGTCCCCCTCCGAATGAAGGGTCATGATGCCTCTGAAGGCTCACGTTGATCTCCCGGACTCAGTGTGTCCAATGTGTTGGTGTACCTGGGGTGTAGAGGTGGCTGTGATGAGCATCCTGCTGTGAAGTCTCCTCTCAGGTGGGTGCTGTCCCATGCATGCCATCATGCCCCAGGCACTACGGGGACATGGTGCAGAGGCCCCCAGTGCTGAGGGCTGATTGAATGTATCCTGACGCTGCAGGGCCCACAGGACAAGCTCCCATGCATGCGCCTAGGCTGTCCTCCAGCTGCAGGAGGGAAGCCACCGATTTGGATATTTGTGATCCACTGGGCTGGGTGGTGTGATGCTCAGAAATACCATTTAGGTCTCTTCCATGGTTTGCAACAGGGGTTTCAAACTCTGCTTTGGGTCCAGGAAGGATAAGGACAAGTGACCAAATTTATCTCCTCAGCGCTGAGAAGAATGCCTTGGGAGGCAGAAAAGCTGAGGCTTCACTGACTTCCTCACTGCGAGCTATAATCAATGTAAACCAATCTTCTGCAAATGAAAATTTTAAGAATGATTTTAAAAATCCCAGATACATGTTTTGTTATTAATATAACAAAAAAAATATTTAAAAAATAAAGTAGGTTGTGATGAAAACTTTCAATATGTGTTCTCTTATTTTGTGCAGCCTACATCATGGAGCTAAAAATGATACTTACGTTTTAGTGTTGCTGTGGTTACTGATACTATTCTTCTGAGTCTTCAGAGGAAATGAATTGATCGTGTTAAGAAGGAGGCTGTGTACAGGAGCTAACCTTGGGCCTTCACGATGATTTCATTTATACTGGTTTAATTTCAAACTTCCATGGCTGAATCTACACTTAGCCAAAGTAGCTGTAGTCTAATTTTTCTGGTTTTGTACAGACAAGCTAAAACTCTTACAGAGAAGGCTGAAAGTTTTGGCCTGAACTCCCAGAAGACAGAATTTATTGTTCATTTACTATTGCTTCCCAAAACTCTCCCTGAGATAAATACTATGTTGAGTGTTCAGGTAGACCGTCCCTTTTAATTTGATGAATTCCATATATTTAAGAATGGAGAAAATACTTTTTTCTCTTGTAGTAAGGATGATGTGACCACCAAAAATATTTGTTCTTTGAAGCCTTTTGCATACCCCTTTTCCCAAACCCACACCAATTCTATGTGCTATTTGCTGTGAATCACAGCACCACAGGATAACTCACATTGGGAGAGAGCTTGTGAGGTCTCTGCTCCAACCTCCTGCTCACAGCAGGTTGGCTCTGAGATCAGGCCAGACTGCTCAGGACTTCATCCAGTTGAGGCTTGAAAACCTCTTAGGATGAAGTGTTGATTCCTGCCCCAAAACATTTGTGACTTCCACATACAGGAGGGACAAAGCGGCGGAAGAGGAGCAAAGTCACAGAAGGGGTTAGGACCATACAGAGGCCTGGTGACAGAACCAGGAGCAAAGGCCTGATCTCTGGCACTCAAGTCAAGAGAAGCCAACAAACTCTTCCATAAACACTGATTTCATGTAGTTCCCAATTTCTCCAGAAGCAGGACAGCTATGCAGCCCTTCACTGTAGGCAGGTCTCTTCCTGGGAAATGCAGTCATGTGATGGTTAAGAAGACAATCTCATAGCTCTGGTGCCAAAACCACTCAGGCACATTTAGCTTGTGGCTGTTCTGGGAGAAGCTGAGTACATTAAAGCAGACAAGATCCTGCATTAATCGTGCTACCTGGTTGTGCTGGATGAAAAGTGGCTTATGGCTATTAGCATGTGATGGTGGAGTGATGCCCCAGGGGAGGAAAGATAAGAGGTGCTGCTGCTTGATGATAATGCCTCTCAGCAATGAACTGCAAGTGGTTTGAGTATGCGGATGATTTAAAATCAGGAGACACGCAGGACTGGCCATGTTCTCGGTACGCTTGTGCTGTGAGCACGCTGTGCTGATGACACTCATGTTCAGCTAACGCATCAGCTGCGTTCAGAGCCTGCTCACGGCAGCTTAGAGCTAAGCTAACGCACGTCTTGTCCTAGTCTCACTTACTAATGAGACCATTTGTTTCTCCTCTGGAGAAGGTGAAAGCATATGCAGTGATTTACGACTAACACAATATTGTAGGGACAGCTTAACTTTATCTAAACCCAGTTTAGCTTAAATCAATTGGGTAGTTGTTTGAATTCACACACACAATGCTTGTATTGTTTTCACTAACTCTGTTTGGAAATTGCTCTAGCTAAATCAGGGCATCCCCTGGTGTGATATAATGAGGTCTCTCCACAGATGAGTTACACTGATATAAAGAAGCTATACAGGAATGGTCAATGCAGCACAAAACTGTTTGTAAATAAGCCTTAAGGCACAGCAGATTTAGATAGCCTGCTCAGGCATTTGCACCGGTTTAATTAATTTGCTTTGTTAATTGAATTCCATTAAATTACAGAAAGTTTTGATTTCAGACAAAGCCTCAGGCCCTGATCTTCCGTTTGGACCTGTCAGTAGCACTCCCTGAACTGCTTTTGTTGAATGCTTCATCTGCAGCAGCTCAGTGTTGGTCATCACCAGGCTATTAGTGAGTATGACCCAATTTGCAAAATGGTTTCCCTGAAAAGCAGTTTCAGGGTTGATGATGAGGTGGTCTCCTATTGACAGTCTCTGAGTTCCTCTGCCTAAGACCCAAGTTCACTTTGAATCATCTGCCCAAGGGGATGTGAACTGACAGCTCCTCAGCTAAGCAAAAAGGTTTTCTTCTTCCTCTGCCTTGAAAGCTGTGTGCCCTGCAATGTCATTTCTTGTCGGATTGGTTCACACAGAAGCTTGGAGTATCTTGGTTGTGGCTGCTCCTAGACAAAGGAAAATCAGAGGGGAAGAGCAGGAAAGCAAGAGGAACATATGGACTGAAGTCAGGAAACACAGCCTTGTCAGTGCCCTATCTGGGAACCATGTCAGGTGGCTGTGCCTTGTCTGAGAAAAAGCTATGGGCTGTGCTGGCTCCTCCTTAGACATGAGGTGACATTTTAATCTGGACTGGAAGAGACTTAAAAGTGGTTTTCTCTGGAAACTACAGTGAAGATCTGATATTGAGATTGAACCCCGTGTTCTAACTCACTTGATTGTGTTTCCACCTCTGTTTACTTATGCCATAATAAAAACAAACAAGCAAACAAACACCTAGGAGTTTTGGACAAGAGGGCAGGTCACTCTAACTGGGATGGTGGTATATAGCATAACAGTTTTTTCTGTGAATTGCATAATTATAGAAATGCAAGACAGGACTTTCACATCCCATAAGAGCATACAAATGTAATGTAACTTGATGAAGCTTTCTGTGAATGGTACATATTTTCTTAGAGTGCCAAATATAAGCAAAAAGAGATAATCCAATGAGTAAACGGCAGCATTTCCTTGGAAATGACTCCCCAATTCCTGCTTCAGGAGATTTCACTGGCAGTGATGACGGCACCTCTTCTGAGGGTCTAGAAATTACCTGTGCCTCATGGGAGTGGCAATTTGGGTGACTAACCCTTGTGTTTTCCTCCTCTGGTGTGCTCTCCAGTTAAGTGATGCCTTCCTAGGGCAGCGCATCTAGGGATGCAGTAGCACAGCCACTTGCCATTGAAAAGGAGATATGGTACATCCCAGAAAACACAGCCCCTCCAAACCAGTTCAGGGAGAAGGGAGCAGAGGGCCTTAATTTGGGCAGGGTTGTGGTACGCCTCAGCATGCCCGTTTGGTGCGAAGTGGGAAATACCTGGCACAAAGTGATAACCATGTTGATAACCATGTTTCATGTGCTTGTAGCTCTGAGACACTGTCAGGATGGTGTAAAAACCTTTCCTTACCGTGGAGCCAGGCCCTCTGTGAGGAGGGAGAGCCCTTCATTTCACCAGTCAAGGGGAGATGGGATAAGGCACCAGGAGGTGCATAGCAGGTGGAAAGATTGGGTATTTCCTGGAGCTGCTGGTATTGGCTTCCCCTGAGCTCTGCACCCTCCAAGGGGTTTGTGCTCTGCCAGCTTTGGGAGTGATTGTGCTCCTGGCCATGGTGTGCAAGTGCATCTGGGTGAGGAAACAGACAACCACTTCCTCGGAAATTTTGCTCATCTGGTGTGACTCGCCACTCCGTGTGACTTTTTTTGTTGTGACTTGCCACTCCGCAAGGACACGTGCCTGGCTGCATCCACTCGCTAGTGCCCGGGACTGACCGGGGCACCCCGGCATCCCCGGGCCGGCAGTGGTGCCTGAGGCCGGACAGGCCGGGGGTCGGGCGGGCATCTCCGGGCAGAGGACCGGCAAAGGGGGTCTTCCTGCGGCCCCGGGCGCTGTTCCCGCAGCACACCGCCGGTCCCCGGGGCACACGTAGGGCATCTTCCAGAAAAAAAGCAGAGTTGGAGTCTAACGCTAAAGGTTTACGCCTTTAGGACGGCACCGTCTAGAGGGCCGTGTGAGTACTGCTGGCCGCGGTTTCAGCAGTGTTTGCTCAAGTTATCAAGCTCTCCCTAGCGGCAGGAGAGGGAGAGGTAGAGGGAGAGGNNNGGAGAGGGAGAGGGAGGGGGAGAGGAGCCGAAATGGTTGAGATGTGCCAATGCAGATGCTGCAGATGGAGGGGAGGGAGAGTACTGAAGTCCACATACCTGTGCAGTGCTCCTGTGGCTGCAGAGGTATTAGCCAAGATGTGAAACAGTAATTTCAGGGTCAGAGGATAGAAGAGACAAAAATTACTCACTGAAAAAAACCAAACTTGGGAAGCCCTGAACCACCTAATGTTATTTTGAAGTTGTCTCTGCTTTGAGTGGACACTGGACTACATGACCAGCAGAGGTGCACTGCAGTCTAAATTATTTTGTGATTCTAATTTTGCTCTATGTGCATTTTAAAACAGAATTCTCCTTTGATGATATACAGTGTTTTGGGAATCATATGACTGGCATTATCCTCATAAAACTGACCAGTTATTTCTCTAAAGCACTGACACATCTGTCTGCAGCATGGGCACATTTCAAATGTTACTGGGGTCATCTTCCTTCCTTGGAATTACAGACATTTTCTGACAGCTTTGGAAAAGAAAGACTATACTGCAGGGTACAGCTGTCAAATTAGGGCTTTGAACATTGCCTGCATTCTTGAAACTATGTTTTAAAAAGTAGGAAAACATATCTGCTGATCACCAAAGTGGCCCCACATGAGGCAGAAATGAAACAGTTTACATTTCAGGGAGAAGGACACAGTGGGTGTTTCCTGGCTCTGCAGAGTTCGTAGCAGTAGTGCTACTCCATATAAACAAGAAGATGCACAGATTTCTGGAAAGACAGCAAGTGCATGTTTCAGGAACACACACAGTGAGTAATAGTTGAATTTCTGAAAAAAAGCTGCAAGGTCAGTTAGTGCCTTCTGTTAGCACAAGCAATAGGTAGAGGAAAGGCTCAATTAATTTTTGAGATCGGTTGGACTTGACAGCTCAAAGTGCAGGTGACATTGTTTGTCTCTCCTGCCTGCTGTGAAAACATGGTCCTGCCAGAGATTTTGTTCCCTGGGGTTTGGGGTTACCCATGACTATCTGAGGGTGCAGTGACTGAACAGTGATCAGTGCCAGCACATGAGAGTGAACTGCAGCAGGGCTGGGCCATGTTGCACAGGCCAGGGTGCCCTGCTCAGTCCCACTCTCCTCCCCTGTGCCCACGGTGGGTATGGGATTTACCACTTCCCCCACCTTTCACTGCATGGTTTGGAATAGCTGCCTATTCTTAAGTTCATAGAGGCATCAGGAAAAGAAACCGTAGTGATTATTTTATTGCATAACCAAGGCGTAAGAGGCTGGGAGAGGGAAAAGAAACCCACATCTGTAGCTGTCTGCAGCATTACACAGCCATGGCACTCCCTGCTCACTAAAAGCACACTTGCCCTTCAGTAGTTTCCACATGATTAATGCTTAGGAAGAAAGGGGTGAGCTCTGCAGAGATCTGTGTGATGTGGGGCATGGCAGATGCCCGGATTTGAAGCCACACGAAGTATCAAGGCAGGACCACACCAGACTTTTAGCCCTGCTGGCTCTACCCCAGTGTCTGGATTTTGTCTGAGGTGTCATATGCCCCTGTGTGCCCCCCAGGGCAGAGCAGACCCCTGAGAAGGGGGTCGGGGAAGGAGCTGGTGTGAGACTGGTACCTAGTTCTCAGTGCCGAAGGCAGAGCTGGACCTGTTGCCACACAGGCTGTGGTCCTGCATCCCCTCTGAGCTGCCAAACTGAAAGCTTGAGAATAAACAAAATAACTGAATTTTATAAAAGAAATTCCCTCAGAAGCAATATAAAAGAAAAGGATTTGCTCTCGCCTGTGCCTTCTAATATAACCATGAAACTGAGCAATTTTGTATATTTATACTTTTATTCTACAGACACCTGAATATTTATTATAGTAATGTCTCTTGTGCCTTTCTGTCTGTTTATAACAGCTCAATACCAGTGATCTGAGCATTCACTGCTTTAAACTGAAGCAAATAGTTACTGAAAGTGCTTATTGCACACAAATTCCCCACATCTTCCGCAAAAAAGGTGATTAAGCAACTGTAACTCTAGAATATGATAATGATGCCCTGCCTTTGGGAATGAGCCATAATAATTACCTGTCTTGGAGTGATTTGAATCTTGTTGGTGGGTTTCAGACAAGCCAGCTCCCAGGTGCACATCTCATTTTCCTTGTAAGAGGAGTAGCATATGCGTGGTAGAACTCAGCATTCCACAGCTGGAAGTCCTGGATCTCTGGTGGTCTTTAAGTGCCTGTAAGCAAGTGCCTGCAAGTTAAGAACAAGGACTTACCATGTTTGCGTGTACACAAGGGAAGAAACCAAAGGAGTGATGGTGAGTCACTACTGATGTGGCACCCAGAACTGCCCCCAGCACTCGAGGTGAGGCTGCCCCAGTGCAGAGCAGAGCAGGACAATCCCCTCCCTTGCCCGGCTGGCGATGCTGTCCCTGATGCCCCCCAGGACACGCTTGGCCTTCCTGGCTGCCAGGGCACTGCTGACTCATGTCCAACTTGCCACTGACCAGGACCCCCAGGTCCCTTTCTAAAGCACTGCTCTCCAGCATCTCCTTCCCCAGTCTGTCCATACATCCAGGGCTGCCCCATCCCAGGTGCAGAATTCAGCACTTGCCCTTGTTAAACTTCATATGGTTGGTGATTGCCCATCTCTCTTATTTTTTTCCTTTTTCTTTTGCTTTTCATTGGAAGTAAGAACTTCACAAAAAGGTCTATTTTTTTTCCCCCTAAAAGTGACACTTGGCCTCAGTGGAAAAATAACCTCCTGCTCACTCCTTTGCTTGGGTTTCCCAGTTTTGTGAACATGCCTCATTAAGTCCTTCTCGGTCAGATCTGTGGGATGGGGGATGCTGGTGAAGACACTGAGGCCATGGAGCAGGTGCTTAGAGCTGAAACTGAGCTGGACACCTGCCCTGAGTTCCTGCTGATTCCTAGGGAGGCAGCAGCTGAATTCTGGAGCTGATCTGGCCATAGGAGCACACTCTACTCTGGTTCTTGCTGGCAGAGCTCCCTCAGGATGCTTGTCCTGATTACTCCATCAGAGTGGTGAGCTGCATTTTCATGGGGACTCTAGCCAGAAAAAAATCACCATCTATCTTGGCCAAATTTCTGTCTTCTCAGAATGCATTTCCTTTGGAATTGTTGTGCTGGTTTACCCTGTCTTTTATTTTTAACACAGGATGGTGAGAGGAGGATTGGTGTAGCAGATAAGGTCAGTGGATCCACACCAGGACTATGACTAGTTTTGGCTGTCTGTTCAGACAGACTATCTACTGTTTCTTGGCTGAATTTTCTCAGGAAGTGATGTCTATGGGATCATGTCATTGTGCTCTCCCTCTGTGTTTCTCCCACTAGTAATTTTGGATCCAGTTTCAACCCCATTGGACAGGAAAGTAGATATATCAGATAATCAAATAATCCAAGATATCAGCACATAGTTAGTGAAAATAGCTAGAGAACTTGGTTTCTCGTGGAGGGAAAAAAAGAGGTCCTATCTTATCAGACACCAGGGAACCCAGCCCAGGTGACTGGGATTGAGAGGGAAATGCTGGATACTGGGACATCCTGATTCTGCTGCTCACACAGCTGTGAGGGTCAGAGTGAGTCAGTTCATCAGGGAAGACACAACCCACACCACCTCCAGTTCCTTGCCAGCAGGGCACTGCTATAAGCACCAAGTCCTGGTCTCGGCTGCCATTTGTGAATGGCTGCTTTGGGCAGTAGGGATTTAGAGGAAGGTCTGGCCCCACTGCTTGAACAGGGGTGATCAATGACTGGGCCAACAATGCCTTCAGCATTTAGTGGGAAAGACTGCTGGACCCTAACTGGGGGACTGGGTGGTGCAGTCTCAGCCCAGACACTCCTCTGCAGATGTGGTCTGTGGTAATACTTGGGCACATGTGTTGGCTGTACCCATTTTTGTCAGAAGAAGAAGGGAGGCAAGTGGGGACAGAGTGTCTTTCTGTGCTCCAGAGGGGATCATCACCCAGTGGGACTCAGGATGTGCCACTGGAGAAAGGGAAATAGAGCACCAAGCTGTTAATCCTATCACCCTGTTCAGAAACATGTGATAGTGTTTAAATATGGTGTTCACCTTCTTTTTCCCCAAGCTGGGTGCAGAACTGAGACAGATGGGTGCAGTCTGTATTGACAAGGGCACTGGCTTTCTAAGAAAGAGTTTCGTTCACCCATCCATCTGCTTAGTATCCACGCAACAGCAAAATGGAGCAGCTTTTGCATATTTATACCCTTGTTCAGCCTGCAGCATTTTGAGAGCCAAATGACACGATCACAGAGACATTTGCCCATTTAGAAACACTCCAGCAACCATAGCAGAATCAATGTGAACTGAATGTTATAATTTAATTTTTGTTAATCAATGGCAGAGCTTCCCTTCAATACATGAAGTGGTTCACTAACCATATTGAAGTAGAAAGCACAAGACCAGGCTTAAGACAGGATAGCCTTTGGCAAGGTGAGAGCAGCTGTGAACAGCTTATTGACAGTATGGAGATAGCCAGGGATAATCTCAGGGCTTCTGAGTCCTTCCCATGAAGAGACAGATTAAAATTACTTCTGTGGATAGTCCCCATGATGCCATGATGATTGTTTTGCTTTTTCATATACCCCTCTTATATACCCTTTCATATACCTTTTCATACAGCTTTCATGTATCCTTAGTGCTTTTAGCCCACATACCTGTAATTCCCTAAGTCTCATAACCAGCTTAGACCCAAAGTTCTGTTAAGCCAAGAGACCAAACATCTTGGAAGCCTCGCAGCTGGGGGTCAGAAAGCCCCAGACACCGAGGGCCTCTCCAGAACACATTCTGTAAACTAAGGCCCATCCAGGGGGAAGGTTCCTCAGGACAGGGGCTTCTCTTGAGCCTCTCATTGGGGAATCTTTGATAGATGTGCTAATTTGCAAGGTCTATAAATGTATATGCGAATCATTGTGTGGGGGCATCGTGGTGTGCATTTTTGGGGGTGCTATTTTTGGTGTGCATTTTCAATGTGCATTTTTGGGGTGTGCATTTTTGATGTGCATTCTGGGGTGCATTTCGCTGCATTCTACCTGCATGTGGTGCACCTGAGAATCCTTAAATAAATACCAATGTAAAACCCTTTTTCCCCCCTCTAACTGTGTTTGGCTTTTAATTCTAAGCCCAGGGAAAGGCAACACCCAGACACAGGAAATTGTAGACCTGTTAAAATATTTGCCACTAACCACTGCTGTGTAAAAGAACACTCTGGCTCACTGGATTTTTCATGCTGCAGCAGGATGTGTGTAACACACTTTTCTATATGTCCAAGATATTTACCTATACACATGTTCAAAAGAGATTATGGTGGATAGAGGCAAAGCAAACACCATGTGCAGAGGCAGAAGTGACACATTTTTTTGGAAATTGCCTCTGGAATAACATTTTTAAGAAGGGAAAATATGCTGCACAACTGCACAGAGAGAGAGAAGAGTGAGAAACTGCGAGAGGAACAGCCCTGCAGACACCCAGTGCAGAAGAAGAGGCACAAGGTGCCCCAGCGCCAGAGCAGAGATCCCCCAGCTCACCATGGTGCAGACCACGGTAAAGAAGGCTGTCCAGCTGCAGCCCATGGAGGTCAGTGGGGGAGCAGAGGTCCACCTGCAGCCTGTGGAGGACCCCACATTGGAGCAGATGGATGCCTGAAGGAGGCTATGATCCATGGGAAGCCCACATGCAAGCAGGCTCCTGGCAGGGCCTATGGCCCTGTGGAGAGAGGAGCCCATGCTGGAGCAGATTTTCTTGATATCCATCAGTTCCATCTTTTTCCACTGGTAAACAATCTCGATGGCAATGTTGGTGTAGTACTGTGCTCCCTTTGACATGCCCTTTCCAGTGTTCCACGTAATCCTGAGGCTGGAGGCTTTGTGGTTGTCTTAACCCTAACCATAATGCTAATCCTAACCCTTGTGGCAGCAATGCTGGCTGAGAATGAGGCCCAACACAATGGGTGGTCCTTATTAGAAAAGTAGTGGAGGCAGTAAGTGGTGTGGTGCTGTGCTCCCTTTGGCATGGCTTTTCCAGGCCCAGTGGCCCTAGAGATGTGGGTTCTCTTGTGATTCTCTTTGTGGTTCTCTTCACTCTCCCCCTAATGCCCACTGTAACCCTAGTGGCACCTTGGATTTTGGAGCTCAGGTCCCCAGCATCATGGGTAGATAGGTGTGGAGACAGCAATACTGGTAGAGTGATGTGCTCCCTTTGGAATGCCATTTCCAGCCCCAGTGAGCACATTTCCTCAAAGCTTGAACTAGGATTGATGACACATCTTACTGGGGACTATTTGCATTCAATTTGTTGTGACCAGTGCTTCAGCTGCTGGTTGCCCACCATAAAGTATGGATGGGTCTGGGCAGGAGTAGCTGGAGGTTTTGAGCAGGTGGGCATCCCTATGGGCAAAATCAGATCTTTTTTTGGGTCAGCCTTTGCAGCTTGTTCCTTTTCCAGCTCTTGTGGTTTAGTTAATTTGGGTTTTTGTTCTTAAAATGCACTAAAGTTTGCCCCTCTACCAACATTTATGTTCTCACCTTCAGTCCTCAGCTCCATGATCTGCTGAAATTCCCTCTTCTGTTTCTGCCTCCAATGTTCTGGCCTTCCCTCAAAAGTTCTGGCCTTTGCCTAAACTTTGAAATACCAGCTTTTTTTTCCATTAACCTTCTTTTCTATGGAACAAACAATTAGTGGCATTGTTATACTGCTTGGATTGTTTCACAGGCCTTATTCTTTCTCTTCACATCTTCTAGCTATTTGTGCCTGGTAAAACTGTTCTGCCAGAAGGATTTTTCTCTTAAGCTAGAGCTGAGTCAAATGCTGTTGATTTATGGGTTCAGTAATTGCCCTAGCAGTTGGTACCAATTCATCCATCACTGCAGGTTTAATTTTGAACCTCAGCATTAGGTTGGTGTCTCAGTCCCTCCTGCATGAGAACTGCTCTGGTATTCAGTACCTGCATTTTAGATTAAAACCACCCCCTCTGGTCCTTGCTCAGCTTTCTCTTTTCCCAAACAGAACACCTGCATCGTGTTAGGGAGAGCAACAGTGCCTCTGCAGTCCTCTGCAGTGGGCCCTGCTGTTCTCTCACAGCTTCTTCCCCTGGTGCTGCTGACACTGGGATGAGGTTTGACAGCGTTGCAGTGGGGTTGTGATCACTCCCAGCTGTTCCCAGGGCTCCTGCGAGTCCCGCCACTCCTGTGCAGCAGTACCCACACAGGGTCCCAGCAGCCACCACACAGCTGTGGCTTGCGCTGGGCTCTGACTCCAGTTTGGGTCAAACCCGCTACTGCATCTCCGCAGCAGCAGCTCTGTGCCAGTGGTGGCCGGGGACAATGAGGAGGGTCAGGACTCCAGAGCTTTGCTGAGGAGAGGTCAGAGGGGAAGGAAGAACCTGGTGGCTGCATATGAGCCAGCCTGGGATCAGACCACCTACCTCCCTCCCCTGCCCAGGGGTCAATATCCCCCTCTGGAATCCATCTCGGAGGGCTGCAGCCACGGGCTGCACAGATCTTCCAAAGAATCAGTCATCTTCTGGCAAACCAAAGCTTCACATCCATGCTGCGGAGTCTCTCTTGTCATTGTCCTCACAGGTGCTTGTTGCCAAGCTGGATCCTGATCTCAAATGTCTGCTTTATTAGTTCTTGTAAGCCATCTGTCACATCCTGCCTGGGCTTGCTCCCCCTCCAATGTGGATGAGGACCTCTGCTGCAGAGGCGTGTGTGTTTCTGCCTCCATTCTGTGGTAATTCAGTCCCTTATTTAAAATCCATCTTTCATTTTTCTAGATCTGCAATTTACTCTCCAAGCCTTCCCTTTATCATTTTTAGTAGTCAATGTAGATTCAACTTTCCACAAAGCCCATTGCCAGCAACCTCAATAAGTCCTGACTTTAGTGCTCTCCTGGCACTGTAAATGCTTCTTCTGCTTCTCCTGGAGCACTTTTTTGCCCATGCAGTTCACCAGCTGCTGTGGCTAGGCTCATACTGCATGACTCAGATCCTAAACTTTGCTGTGGATGGAGAGTCTGTCTTGTCCCTGGGAGCAGCCTTGTTTGTATCTGGTTTGTGGTGCTTAGTACAGGAGCCCCAGAGAGATACGAGCCTCCCCCTGGGGTCACTGTTTGCATGTGCAAGGAGGTGCTGCAAGCAGGACACACAGAGCTGTGCAGAACAAAGCTTATATTTACCAGTGAGCTTCCAGACCCCACTCAGCACCCAGCCCCTTTGCTGCTGTACAGCCACCACCTCAGGGGAAGGAGTTGGTCTCTGCAGCCCCGGGGCACATCTGCCATGGAGTTGAGTTCCCTTATTTCACCTCCCTTTTTGCTTCTTTAGCATTTTATACCTTCCCATGATAGGGCTTTTCTCACAACCCCTTGAGCTGGTAGTGATGCCATCTCAGCTGCCCTGCGTGCCTGTGGTGTCACCTTTGTGGCCTTTCCTGGCTGTCCCGCAGATGTTCCAAGGCTTCCTGGTAATTCTAACAGCCACAGCAACCCAACCTACAGCCATGCACCCACAAGGGTTGTATCAGAGTGGGGCTCAGGGGCCTTGGGCACAGACAGCTGGCCCCAAGGAGTTAAGAACATGATGACTGGGATTGCAGACAGAGGTTTACATCCCCAGCTGCTCCTGGAGACACTGCAGCAGCAGGGAGGGGAGGGAGCTCTGCTGACCCCCTGCTCAGTTCATATAAACAAATGGGTGCTGCTGGTACGAGGTCTTCAGGACCACAACATCTTGTTCCTGAGTCCAGCAACATCAGTTTCAGGACAAGGTGGTGTGGTCCACCATGCCAGCTGTAACAGACTGAGCAGAGACCTACACTGGTGAGCACTAGGAATGTTATTAAGATTCTTCCCTCCTCCACAGAACAGAAAGGTTTCCTGTGAGCAAAAGAACCGGCAGTAATTGCGGTGTATCAGCAGGATGTTAGAGCAGCAGTGATTATAGGAGTGCAGTAAATAACAGGAATGAGCTGCAATGGTGCAGAGAGAACTGGAAGTTGTACATTTTGTCTGTGTATGTAGGCTGGGACATCACTTTTGTAGCCGCAAATCAAGCCCATCTGTATGATTTACCTTCTCCTCCTACTGTCTCCCTTCATTAAGGGAAATCAATCATCCCACTGCTCTGTGATTTATGGCTTTATGTTTTGCTGGAAATGTGTTACAAAGCAAAAAGTGGAAGTTTTGATGTATTAGTAAAACCAAACTTTTCTGCCTAGGGTGAGATTGGAAGAATTTAGTTTCCTCTTGGGTGAATTCTGATGGATTATAAAAATTTCCATCCTCCCCTCTTCTTCCTTCTCCTCCTCCTCAACCTACACCTCATTACAAAGAAAGGTCTTGAAACAGGGGAAGGCCAAGGCTCAGCCATTTCCCAATCTGTCAGCCTGTTCTGGCACACCTTGACCTACATCCTGCAATTACCTTTAAAGTGACGCTTTAGTGCTCTGTGGCAGCTCTGCATGAAGCCATGGATGGATGGGTGGATGGATGGATGGGTGGATGGATGGATGGATGGATGGATGGATGGATGAAGCTGAAGAACTCAGTCCCATCCCAGACTGCCCTGATGGCCTCCAACAGCTGAGTATGGCCGGCATCAGCCATGGCCAAGTGAGTGTTCAGTGACTCCAAGGATGGAGATGTCATCATCTGGCTGTCTGAGCAGCAGCGTATGATGTGGTCAGTCTGTATCTTCACCAGGTTCATCCAAAAGAAAAAAGGTTTATCCAAAGGAAATCGGACCAATGCAGGAGACTTTATGCTGGGAGGAAATAGGAGTCTCCCATTGAAGTGAAGGGGGAAATGGCTGGCCAAATACCAAGGTCGCAGTCTGTGGAGCACTGCAGTCCAAACGTGCTGGATTACCCCACATCCCATGTGCTCTCTGCTCTAAACATGGACATAGAGTTTTATTTATGTGTTGGAGGAACAGGCCAAGGGGCAGGTTACTGGCACTGTTGACTCCTTCAGAAATGGAAGGAGAGAACATCTCTCCCCATCACTTCCCCTAAACTGTGCTGACTAACCCTAGGCAACCCCCAGAGTGCCCTTCATGTACCTCATAGTTTTCCTGGCCTTTGGTTTACAGAGCCCGATAACTATTCCGCAGGGCCACCTGGGAAGGAGAGGAAGGGGATTTGCCTGTCACCTCAAGCAGGGACTTGCCTCCATTCCCCCCTGTCTCTTAGGTCCCCTCCTACCTGCTGGGGAGAGGATAGGGAATCCTCTACATCCTGAGGCACGATTTTCTGGTTCTCTGCCTCAGAGCGCCTGGGATGCTCCACAGGGGACACAATGTCCATTGACATTAGCATTGTGTGTGGTCAGACCAAGCTACAACTCTGTGAACGTGGAAAATTCTACTTTGCCCCCTGCTAAAAAGACAGAAGATACAATGTTTGTCCAAACCTTTCCTCAGCCACGGTTCATGCCCAGCCACTGCAGCACAAGGTTTTACTTTATTTCCTCTTATGCAGCTCAGAAAGAAATAAAAGAAAATTTCTCAGTACCTGAGGGAGAAGAGCAGATGAATTAAATACGAGCCATTTGTAAATTCAGCAGAGCGTAATGGCAGCTGGACCCTGTCTGTCCAGGAGGATCACCCTTCCCGTGGAAAGCATGTTCAGAGCAGGAACATGTCTCAGACTATCAGGGAGAGGCTTACCAGTGAGCCAAAGACATGTGTAAGCAGGTTCAAGAGGTCTGCAGTCCCTGGGCAAGCAGTGACTGTCCAATACTTTCTCCTCACACAGTAACACAGGTGTTGAGCTGTTGAACAGCGAGGATCTTCCTCATGGCAACCTTATCCAGCCCCGCTGAGCAGACGAACTGCCACAGCCCCCAGCTCAGCTCATGCTTCTCTCTGGAGCTCTGTCAGGTCAGACTGGATGGTTGGTCTCCATGCTGTGCTCCTCAGGCTTGTCCCCAACCTGGAGTTCTCCACTGCACTTCTGAGCTTTGTACCCACACGCGGAGTGGCCAGTGCCCAACCCCGGGCCCGTGGGTGGTGGAAGACACATGCAAACCTGGCTGCCGAGACCCATTCCTGGTCGCAGGATCCACAGGTACCCTCTGGCAGAACAAACACCACTTCTAATACCTTCTGGCAGAATGGGATCTGTTGTACCTGCCAGCCAAACTCAGAGAAAAGACATCTCTAGGCTCCTTAGGAAAAGCAGAGGAGCTGCCAGTCTGTTACTGAAAACACCTTATAAGAAACAGAGCTGAAAAGCTGCCAGCATTGACTTTATACAACTGCAAGGGTGACAGAGGAAGAATACTGAACTTGAAGCAAAACCACTGCATTATCCTGTTCTCTTTGAACATATGTCTGTGTTATTCTATGGAAGCACTTGCTTGCTGTTATTTAAGCCTCCTTTTTATTTATTTTTTTTTTAAGCCAACCAACCAGCCCATCAAAAGAGGGCACTGGAAAAGTAAAATTCCCCTGTGGAGTTTTCAGTGTTCGAAGCTCTAAATCCTGTTGAGAACCACGTATACTGGCATTACAATGCATCATATTAAATAAGCTGTTTGCATCAAGGGATTCTGAAAACAGAGCAGCAGGTATTACTAGATGTGTTTTGCCTGTTTCTTTATCAAAAAGCAAGTGTAAAGCCTGGGTCTGTGTCACAAACTACACTATCTAGGAGACTATTGTCTCTGTTAACGTTAAACTGACATTTGCCTTATCTCGTTAATGTAATTTCATCACTGTACCAAATTTTAAGACTAGCAAAATATTCCAAGTTACCATGCTAAAGTCCCTGTCACTATTCCAAGCAGCACATGTGGTAGCCAATGAGCACTTCAGCTGAATGACCTGTATTTTTATGTAATTTGCATTTACTCAAATCATTCTTGCCTAAATAATCCTTTTGTCCATGTTGGTGTGGTAAGGGTCAAGTAGGAAGAATTATTCTGATGGGGTTTTCAAGTAGCAAAGTTATTTAGTCCTGGTGATATATGACAGCAAATACTTCCAAAAAGTCTTAGCCACTTGAGACAAAGAGATTAAGTAGCTTGCTATCTTTTCTCCTGATCTTGTTAGAAACTGACACTTTATTTTACCACCAAAAGCAATACTGTGGGGAATGATTTATGTGGCAACATGTTGTGGTTTAACCTCAGGCAGCAACTAAATCCCACAAAACCACTCCCTCACTCCCCCCACATCGGAATTGGATGGAGAACTGGAAGAGTAAAAGTGAGAAAGCTTGTGGGTTAAGATTAAGACATTTTAATAGGTAAAGCAGAAACCACACAAGTGAGCAAAGCAAGGAATTCCTTCACCACTCCCCCAGATCAGGCAGGTGTTCAGCCATCTCCAGGGCTCCATCACATTTAATGGTGATTTGAGGAGACAAATGCCATCACTGTGAATGTCCCCCCCTTCCTTCTTCTTCCCCTAGATTTTATATGCTGATTATGATGCCATATGGTATGGGATACCCATTAGATCAGCTGGGGCCAGCTGTCCCAGCTGTGTCCCCTCCCACCTCCTTGTGCACCCCCAGCATCCTTGTTGGTGGGGTGGAGTGAGAGATAGGAAATGCCTTGACTTTATTTTAAGCTCTGCTCAACAGTAACTAAAACATCCCCGTATTATCAACACTGTTTCCAGCACAAATGCAAAACATAGCTCCATACCACCTATTATGGAAAAAATTGACTCTACCCCAGCCAGAATCAGCACATTCTCCACCCATACCATTTATGTCACACTCATGTCCCACACTATCCAACACACCCGTAGTAACAACCCGCCTGCCTTCCCATCCTTTGATACACAGACATCATTCCCCTGGTCTGTGGCCCACCCCTGCAAAACACATGTCAAATATCCACAAATGTCCGCTGTGTTAATTTAGTCCATGAGTTTGGGCTCCATCTGTTTTGGTGGTCACTCAGGACAGGAGGGTGGTGTGGTTGCATGGGATTAGTTGGGCACCAAAGCCAGCTCAGTGCTGCACTTGCACTGCTCCTTGCAAGTCTTTCCTGTGCTGGTCCAGGGGGCTCCTGCTGATGATAAGCTGCACAGCACTGCAGAGAACAGTGAAAGCAAAAAGCAGGCACCGAGGAGCACTAGGCTCTAACATACAGCCTGGCAAGCAAGCCCCGTGGCCAGCACTGGAACCTGTCAGTTAATAGCTGAACAGCAAGAACAGTGATGAATTCAGTCTAGCACTTTCCAAACAAACCTGTCATTATCTTGAACCCTTTGAGCCCCATGTTGGGAGACAAAAAAGAACTGTTTTGGTTTGAACCTAGCTGGCAGCTAAGCACCATGCAGCCGCTCACTCACTCCTCCTATGCCAGGGTATGGGAGAGAACTGGAAGAGTAAAAGTGAAGAAAACTCCTGGGTTCATGTAAGGGCAGCTTAATAGGTAAAGCAAAAATTAATTCTATCCCAGACACAACTAGCACACAACAAATACAGATTAGCTGACTGAAATAATAGACTTTCTTGAAACGGGGTCATTTTAGATGTCAGCCCTTAAAAGGTTTTCAGCTCAGCAGAAATACAGCTAGAAGAAACTAGCTGCTTGCAAGGCCCATATCATCCAGTGTAAGTGAATGAATTGTGAATAGGATGACATATGCAGCAGCTCCAGTTTTACCAAGAAAAGATTAAAGTGATTTTGCTCATTAGAAAAATGCTCGGCTTGAATTCATGGCATTTCTGTAAAGTTACAGTGCTTGGGCTTACTCAGGAGGATTGCTTTGGGTAGAAAACAAGAATAAACTTTAAGCTGTAAAGCAATGCTGCTATAATGCCAAAAGTGCTGAAGATGGTATGATGTCTGTGAGAGATATACATGAGGTTAACCTGTACAATTCAGATGCTGTAGCGCTGAAAAAAACTAGATCAGGGAAGGCTTGAAAAAAAGAATGCGTGAAGGTGAAAGTTTATGTTTAGAAAGTATATATATCTATGTTTTGATATGTTTCTAAACCTTCCCCTTAGCTTGCCACTGCAAGCTTACTCTGTCTGCTATGCCATGTTAGAAACCTAGAGGGTACTAGCATGCCATGGCAGGTCGTGAGCTAAAGTTGGTCTCGTGGATATGTTTTATCCCCTGATGGAGAGCAGCTGCTTTGACTTAGCAATGAAGAGGTATTAACTCATGTCAATGTCCACGTTCTGTTGTGTGAACATAAGGCCTCCTAAAGGGAAATACCCTCTACTTTTTGAATAACCCAGCTCTTGCTCCATGCCCCACAGACATCTTAAATATTCCCTGTCCTTACCAGGCAGGAGTTAGGTCTAAAAACCACAGTTCTCAGGCCCCTGTTACTCCCACCAGTCTTTGAAAGGGTTGAGGAGTCACTACAGCGAGCTGCTCAGCTTCTTTCCCTTTCTCTTCACTGTTGGTGATTTCAGTCAAAATTTTATACCTAAATATCATTGAGGCTCTGTTCCCAAATCCCCAGATGTGTCTTGAAAATGGACCTTAGAGACTCATGTTCAAAACATTGAAACATGCAGCAGGATAACTTTGTTTACCTCATAAAAAAAAAATCAAATCCTACTTGGTTTGATGTAAGTATAGACTTCAAAATCACCGTGCTTTAAATAATGAGTTTGCACTTCTGGAAAATCAGATTTTTTTTTTTTTTTTCTGCTCCATGAGGTGGTAGGTTTCATTCCTTTCCTCCCCTTCTTTTATTTTTCTTTTATTTTCTTATTTTACTTTATGTCTTCTTATTTCACTTTATGTCTTCTTATTTCAGAGACCCTTAGTCCTGTTGCATTTTCTGGGGAGCGAATGTTGTGGTGTAGTAATGCTGCCTGATGTCTGGACCAAAGCTGAAGCCAACCCAAACATTTGCATTTAAGATCTGTGAGGTTCCTGATCTAGGTACTATTTTAATCCCAGTGCTGCTTTCATTTTGTCACTGAGAGAGAGCGAAGGAATCATTAGGAATGACTCTCAGGAATCTGGAAAAAAACCCCACCGCAAAGCATTTTGCAAGGCACAACATTTGTTTTAAATAAAAGGAAACCCTGCCATGGCAATACTGTGATTAAAATGCCATGGAAAGGCTTTAATAAACATCAGAAACATCATAGCTATCTCTTGCTTTAATGACCACTGATTAATTATCATATGGTGCTTATGCTGAATGTTTTTTTTACAAATTAGAAATTCTGCCTCAGGCCACCAGGCTCTGCACTCCCAAGTGATGCACAAAATGGATGTGTTCTAAACAATGACAGGATATGGTTCAAAATGCTGAAAGCAAGCCAAAGCAACTGCAGATGCTTGCTCTGTTCAGGGGCATCATTTGCAGAAGGAAAGTAGAGGTTTCCAATCGCCTCACAGCACAGCTGTACAGGGAGGTTGTGTGAGAGTTACATGGTAGGCACAGAAGACATTTTAATTCTAGAGTCTCTTGCCTCCTTTGGTTCAGGTTAGAAGATGGAGTTAAACATGCCTGCATCTGATTTGTGGCACCTTGCTTTTGGGAGACTGACAGTGCATGCAGGTAATGCAGTAGTACATACATCGGTGTGCACTAAGGTGCCTCTCAAGCAGTAGAAGAGAAGAGCTCAGGGAGACTTAGGTGCCATTTCTGAAAGGTGTTGTGGAGTCTGTGAGGCAGAATTTTCACAGCTTGTTCAGAAGTTTATTTAGTTGTCAGTATTTTCTCTCCTGATTCCTCACTGATATTGTGCTTTGCAACACTACTTAAAGTTTTGCAAAATTTTCAGAATGAAGTCAGCAAAATGCATATGCCAATTGAGATATTAATCTGATAAGCTGTGAGCATAACTTATTTACACATCCAGAGACCTAAGAGCTATGGTTAGTCTTTAGCCATACAGATTTTTCCTCACTACCATAAAACTTAGAGAAGTCTCAAATTCTAATTCTGAAAACCATTTTTTAGCTTTGTGAATATCAACACAAGTTCTTCTGTTTTCTTACCATGCATAATATGGACAATAAACCTTTAACCTTTAATTTTCAATGGACAGAGTTCAAACTGTAGTTCTGTTCTCCCAAGTATTTTAGCAAAGGTTATTGTCTTAGTGTGGCATGCTCCCTTGGCTGCATCTCCTCAGTAATCTTTCTTTCTTAAGAAAGAGAAATAAGGTCTTAAGTATTTCATGTATCTAAAGACTCTGTTAAATCATTTTGGCATATTAAGAATAGATCACGTGGAAGTGTAACTCTTTTCCCTCTCTGTTATAATCCAAATTATTCTATCTCTACACTTACCACTGACCAATGATCCTTTTCCATCCCTTAGGGCATTTTAGGTTTCTTTGTGATGATCTTTTTCGGATGGCAAAATACAATACCTTTTCAAAGAGCTGGTCATTTCGAGGGTACACAGACCATGTTTATGTTATATACTTGGGTACATATTTCTTTTATCATTGGGATTTACATCATAGCTAATATTTGTCCGTCTTTGGTCCTAAATGACTGCGCAAATCTAAGTGACTGCACACTCTTTCCCTGAAGAACAGAGTAAGTGGTTACTGCTGAGGCTGCCCAGCTCAGGTCCTTCCAGATGGTGTTAATCAGAGCTACACAGCTGGTCCATAGGTAGCTTGGGACATGCTGAGCTACCCCATGGTTTCAGACTGAGAAAGTGCAACAATTTGTGAGCCTAAAAGCTCAGTGAGTTTTTCTTCAGGGAGGCATTAGCTGGCACAGACATTCATAGTGCTGTCTCCCTCCTGCAGGATCCCAAAAACAAGTGAGCCCCTGCTGGCAAAGGGCAGCAAGCAACTTATCAGTTACTCAATATGGACCAAGACTTTCCTCATATGAAAACTTCAGAAGTTTCATACAAGCACCTTATTCAAATGTCATCAGTGTTTCAACGAGTACTGCCAAAACCACTTCTGCCTGCACCTCAGTCTGACAGACAGTCACAGGGCAACCAGGTAAGAACCCCTTTGTCCCGAGCAAAAATTTCAGTCCTCTTTTATGCCTGAGGAACCCAATCACCTCAATTAATTTAATGTGTCTCTGTGAAGGTTATTTGTCACTTAGAGCAATTTATCCTCAGGTGCTTACTGTCTACTCCAGTAATTTGCTCTTAATTACTTGTTTACTTATACAGTGTTGCTAATAAAGGGATTGTGAGGGGATCCCACTTAGCTTCCTAAATAAAAGCCATCTGTTTGGCCATATTTACCCATACTAACTCCTGTTTTCATGGCTACAGAGTTGTTAAAGACTTTGGCTGTTGCTACCATAACCTTTTTATTAAAATCCGTGTGTTTAACAAGGTAACAAAGATGCACTGAGCACTTTTGGTGAGTTGGTTTTAGTTCAAAGAATCATAGAATAGTTTGGGTTGGAAGGGACCTAAAAGATCATCTAGTTCCAGCACTTCTGCCATGGTCAGGGATGTCTTCCACTGAACCAGATTGCTCAGTCACATCCAACCTGGCCTTGAACACTTCCAGGGATGGGGCATCCACAGTTTCTCTGGGCAGCGTGTGCCTGTGCCTCACCACTTAGACAGTGAAAAATTTCCTTCTAATACCTAATCCAAACTCCACTATTCAGATTAGAGCCCTTTCCCCTTGTACTAACAGTTCATGTCTTTGCAAAAAAGTACCTCTCCATCTCCCCTGTAAGCCCCATTTGAAGGTCTCCCTGGAGCCTTTTCTTCTCCAGGTGAACAGCCTCAACTGTCTCAGCCTTTTCTAATAGGAGAGAAATTCCGTTTCTCTGTTCATTTTTTGTGTCCATCCTCTGGACTTGCTCCAACAGCTCCACGTTTTTCTTATGCTGGGGATCCCAGAGCTGGACACAATGCTCGAGGTGGAGTCTCATGAGAGCAGAGTAGAGGGAGAGTATCAGCTTCCTCACCCTGCTGGCTGTGCGCATGTCCATGCAGCCCAGGAAACGTTTGACTTTCTCGGCTGCGAGTGCACGTTGCTGGCTTATGTTGAACTTCACATCAACAAATGCCCCCAAGTCTTTCTCCTCAGGGAGAAGCTGTTACTTTGCATCCATACTTGCATCCATCAGGTCAGATCAGCATTTTCTTCCAGAACTCCTCTCCTATGTGTCAAAAAAGAATAGAGACCTCTGCAGCTGTAAGAAACCAGGAAAAAAGAACAATGCTTTGAATTTCCTCCTTTTCTACAACATTTCCTTAGTTTATAGTATTTATGCTTAAATATTTGTTCACTGCATCTTTGCAATTTTGGGTTTATCCCCTGAAAGACCATGCCTTTGTCTTCTCAGGGAGCAACTGCTGTTTGGCTGTTGCTTTTTGATGAGATTTGTCCAGGCAGTTGGTGACCTTTCCTAAACCCCCTATTGATTCTCCGGAACGGCTCGGCCCGACAAGGGGAAAATGGTGTTTTAGGGTGTCTAGTCCTTGTTTGTTTACCTGGTTATGCAATGAACTTATGGAATGGCTGGCTGATTGATTTATTGCTGCTTTGTAGTGCTGCTGGCATCCTTCTGGGAACCAGGACTGGAAAAGGCCTTTCTGCAGCTGAGAGTTTATGCCAGATGCCAGTGTCCACGCAGTAACAAACTGCATGTAAGGCATTTCAGTCAAAACCACTCCTTGTAACCCATGACTGTTCGTTTGCCTGGGGTTCTGGATAGCAAATCTAGGCTTATAAATTCTGTCAGACTGCCTGGTGGCAGTGCAGCGAGTTCCTGCTGAGACATGCTTGTGTCAAAATCAGCACGAATGAAAAAGGGAGAAAGTATTGTAAAACACAGTAAAAGAGCCACTGTAACTTCTTTCACCACTACGTAACAGCCTCTAAAAGAGTAAAATAGATATAGGACAAAACCATGTCTTCCTTCAGCAATACCAATTTTGGGATTGTTCTGTGAAGACCTAGGAAAGAGATCTTGTTGGATAACTAGTAGAGTGGGGATCTATGGACAAATTGTGGCTGTTAGGTGTGAATGAAAGGGCGTGAGCTTATGTAGCCCTGGCAAACCAAGAATAAACCACTTACAGTGGTCCAGAAGCCCCAACATGTTTTTTCACCTCTGCAGCTAACTTGAGACAGCTGATCCCTGTGTTGGGGGGGATGGGGGTGTTAGGTTAGACATATGGGAAAGGTTTTTCACCCAGACGGTGGTTGAGCACTGGAACAGACACTCCAGAGAAGTGCACACAGCACTAAGCCTGCTGGAGTTCAAAAAGCATTTGGACAATACTCTCAGGCACATGGTGTGGGTGCCTTCAACTCAGGATATTCTATGGTTCTATGTGAGGAGCAGGAATCCTTTGACAAAGGAGAGTGAAGGTGGGGTCTGGCTGGTCACAGGGCAACAGGCCAGTTAAATGCTGTTGTACATCATGATCTGCCACCGTCCCTGGCCCTTGAAAGGAGATAGTCCTTGGAAGAGCTGAGACCCATATGAAAAAAAAGGAAAAGAAAGGTGGGGAATAGTTAGATTTGGGATCTGGGAAATGGGCAGTAGCAATCTTAGAGATGCTTATGCTCCTCTCTTAGGTCAGATGATTTTCTCATACTTCAAAGCAACAAGCTACCAACTGATCACTGAAGAAAGAGTAAACTTTCTTCTAGTGACTCAGTCGGCACAGCACTCTGAAATGTACCTGCACTGACCCACATCTCTTACCTGTCTGCAAGGCTCTGGATGGTGTGATGGAGATACCACGCTACTCCTCTTGGCTGAAACTGTGCATGAGGGTAGTTAATCACAGTGGGGTAACAGTGTGTCTGGGGTGACTGATCCCCAAAATCATTCTTAAAGAGATAGATAATACCACCCCCTTAATATTTGGGACCAAGAGCCTTGAAACACTCAAGTGAAAATTTCCTCTGCCTTTTAGTACTAGTAAGGAAAAGAGAAGAACCTCAGAGGAAGAACTATATGCTACTGGAAGTGCCCAGTTCCATCAGAGGAAACTGAAGTCATGCTGTCTGTGAAAGAAGATGGTTTAAGATTTTGGTCTTCAGCATGCGGTCACAACAGGTGGCAGTGAGGTCCTGGCTGCGGGACACTGGCCAGAGGCACCGGTCGCCTGTGACTTCCCAAGCGCGTGCCTTTGCAGTGCCACTTCCAGTCTTTCAACACTGGGTGGCACCAGGAATATAAAGAATCAGGGCCTCGTCTCCAGACTTGTGCAAAGGGAGTCGCCATCCTGGGAGAGTGAGATGCTATCAGTTTATTTGTTTATATTCTTGACTCAGTGGATGCAAGAAAAGCACTATTCTAGAAGGAAACCTCAGGTAATGGTAGGATTACGAGCAGGTGGGGCTATAAGATTGGAAAAACTCTCTGTAAAGTTTGATTACTTCCACTGTGAAACTATTTCAGCTTAAAAAATTCCCACCTGCGATTAAAGGGTTTTTTTTAATCTTGTTGTCATAAGTAAACTCTGTCCCCAAGCACAGAAAAAAAAAGAGACAGAAAAGCAGTGGAGCAGTTGAGCCAGTCCCAGGTTCTGTGCCAGTGTTGTCCGTGTCTCAGAGATTCCTGGAGACAGTAATATGGCCCTTGTGGCTCCTCACCTCTTTGGCCCGGTGCACCAGCCAGCAAGGCAGGACCCAAGAGAGAGGCAGAGCCCGTCCATCAGTAACTTGTTCTTTCTCACACCCTGTCTAACCTGGGATGTTAATGGTACCAATTTAGCAGATAAAGCCAAGTTCCTTAGGAAAATACTTTGTATCCTTTTTTTTTTTTTTTTTTTTTT
>VZRQ01001388.1:1463570-1523795 GCA_013397975.1 Machaerirhynchus nigripectus
GTTTGTGTTTTTATGCAACTCTTCATTATTTCCTTCCTTCCTTCCTCCCTTCCTTCCTCCCTCCCTCCCGGGTATGACTTGAAAACATATACAAATTCTGGCAAAAAAAGAAGAAAGGGACCATCTTTTGTGCAGTGCAATTTTGTGTCACACCCCCTTCTCCCGCTGCTTTTTTAATTAGTTTTTCTTCTATCCAGCAAAGAGGGTGATGAAAGGCATTTTCTTTATGTTTGTTTTGTTGTTGTTGCTGCTTTAGGTTGTTTTTGTTGGGTTGGGTTTTTTTGGTTGGTTATTTGTTTTGTTTCTTTTTTGGGGGGGCTTTTTTTTTTTTTTTTTTCAAATTATGCCTATCATCAGTGCAGGAAAAAGTCTGCTATTTTTTCATCTTTCTTTTTTTAGTTCAGAGGCTCTGACTTTTTTCCCAGCGGGCCAGCTAGACTTTCCATGGCCTGGGGAAGAGAGACATGAGAGAAGAATACAATTGGCCCTGGTGGGGCTGGTAAGGGCATGTGGTGGGAGGGGTGAATTTCTGAACGTCTGTGGCTGCTCTGGTCCAGCCAGCCAGCCCTGTATGACATTTGTTCACCACCTAGCAAAGTTTCAAGAGCTTGTACTGAATTTACTTACTGGCAGATGCCCTAGGGACACAGACATGACATTTATCAGGTGCCAGGTAGCAAACTCTGCCACATTAGCCAGTAGATTGAGGAGTCACTGCTTGTACCAGGAAAACAGTATTATACACAAAGCACCTATTAATAGTCTTATCTCTGTCTACAGTGAATCGGTGTGAAATGCTCAAGCTTCTATCCAAACTGCAAATTCCAAATGTTGTCTTGGTTGAGCAGACCACAGGGCAGAAAAGCAGTTTTGAGCAAGCTCCTAATCCAATGTAACTGCAACTACCCACAGTGAAGCTCCAGGTGATGAAGATTGCTCCTGAGCACATCCGTCAGTCTCTGTGCAGCGTGACGTGGCTGCCCTTGTCCAAGCATTGACTGTTCTCCTTTCATTGGTTTTCTCCCCCATATCACGGGTTGGAGGGTATGGCTGTTCTCCAGGAGGTGAGTTTTGCCCTCCTACTGACAGATGCTGCCTGTGCCCTTCTCTGACTGAAACCTCCTTCCTACCTGTTTTGTATGCCAGTTCAATCACCAGTGTTCATGGCACTAAATTCTGTCTAGCCATCCATCACAAGACATTCAGGGCATCCATTATGATATGATTCATTTGAGCAATCTATGTTCATTATTAATCTTCCCTTACTGCAGGCTAAAGTAACCCTAGCTTGTAAGCTCTCTCTTCTTTTCAAAGCTGTCTTTACTATAATTGCATTTTCTGCTGTATCTGCTTGCTTGTTTGCTTCTTAATGCTCTACAGGGTGTTGTTCCTCTTCATAACTTCTGAACTGTGCCACTCATTCTGAAAATATTTATTGGGGATTAATATACAGACAATCACTGGTGTAGTTGCAGCTTCTGAAAGTCTGCTTTGAAATGTAGCTCGTCCTTCACCAGGCTGAAGGGGTTAAACACACAAATCCTGATCTTCTTTCCTAAATTCTTGCTTTCCTGCCATCAAAAAAAGAGGAATTTGGAGCCTTAACAGAACAGAGAAAGGTTGTGTTTTTTCAACCATGTGCTTTTTGGTGTTAATCTAAACAAATTCCACCTGGTTTTCCCCCTGACTATCCAGACACTGCTGGGTGCACAACACAGTTGAATACGTGTACCCCAGCAGGTTGCCCATTCTTAAGGGTTAGTTCCTTTTTCCCCTCTCAGATACAGCAGGATTTTTCATGAGATTAATTCACAGCTGTGCCCAGCCAGAGCACTGGGGAGGGACAAGGTGCAGGAAGACTCAATTGCTCTATTGGAAGCCCAGTTATTGTTCCTCAGGATGAGGACAACATAAATAGGCGAGGGGACTCCTAAAGCACAACGAGGAGATGAGCTGACCCTAGGTAGCACACGGGACCCCTTTGAGTCAGGAACACCAAATCCTGGCCATTGACTGGGATCCCCAGTTGCATCCTAGGGACAGCAGGAAATGAATATGCCACCAAACTGTTATGAATCTGCTACCAAGCCCTGTTTGCTTCCTCCATGTCATGGTTTAGGAGTCCTGGCCAGAACCAGGACACCCACAGCAAGGAAGGCACAATTGCTTAGCACCTCAGATCTGCCAAAACAAAATGGCTCTGGGAACCTATGCTCAAACCTTGTTACTCCTTCCAGAGCACTACAACTCAAGTTCATGCTCCTAAAAAGTTACAGCAAGGGATGGACAAACCCACACCATCTCTGATTTGTCAGGAAAAGCCTTCAGATTATTTTTTTCTTAAAGCAGAGTAGGATACCGAAAGGCCAGTACCTTCTGTTGTATTCAGGGTTAAATAACTCTAACACTGGTTTGACTTAGCTACTGAGAGGTGACTTACAAATGTGACCAAGTGTCAACAAGCAGTAATCTTTTTCATGGGGAATTTATATTCTGTATGGGGAGACTTTTACAGAAAAATTCTTGGTAACTAGTGATCCCAAAAATTTCAGTAATTGTATTACTTATTTTGGCGCTTGGGAGCTGGATTGTCCCTTCCCTGCCATGCAGAATCAGTGCAGTGGCATTTTTATCCTCCTAGGAGCAGAAGGAACATTAGCTCCCTTTGCCTCCATCACACTGAAAGAGACTACATTTTACGTTTTAGAGAGGAGGTGCAAGTTGCAACAACAGGACTGAAAGCAAAGGAGCTGAGAATAAAGGCAAGCACCTCTCAGGAGAAAAGGCAGAGGGAATACACAGAAAACTTCTGCTTGGCTGATCTGATGCTCCTCTCCCCAGCAGTGCCCTTTCTAATCACGGCACACTGTGCATGCTTGCACTGCTTTTCTCACCGGCAGTTTCATTTCGGCTGTCAAATCAGCCAGGAGAGGCAGGGTGGGCAAAGGAACAGCAACCAGATTGCTTGGTAAATCTTGACTCTGCCACAAACTCACTGCTCATCTCCTGTTTGCTTCCTTTCCCATCTTTGTCATCTTTGCTTCTGGGGTACTGCCTAGGGTCCAGGTGCTTGTTTAGGCATCTGTGGTTCACATCCTTAAGACTGCCACTGCAAGCTACAGCATAGCCGTGTCTGGACACTCTGTCTTTCAGATCAGCTCTCTCCCCAGCCACCACCCTTGCACACCAAATCTTCACAGGGAATTTGGGAGGTCATCTAGTCCATCCTCCCACCCCAGCTAAATTGTTCTTCAGTATCTTGGACTGCATATGTGCAGAATGTAACTTGGGGGAAAGCTGGTCTGGATTAGACACAATGGATGCTATCCCCTGAATGTGGTTAACAATAGTAATGAGGGTAGGGTCCACGTGACAGGGTCAAATAAACAGAAGAGAATGTTTGGTTTTTGCTACTGTTGTAGGTCAAGTTATAAACTTGGGCAGTCTTTGAATGTTGTGGTTGTGAAAGCCAAGAATGAGCACAGCAGCTACAGCTTTTCAGCTACAGCAACTTCAGTCTCTTAAAAAGGAAAAAAATTAATTGTAGATTGAAGATGACTCAGCATTTAGTGGTTTTCTTTCCCTTTTCAGTTGATTAAATGTCCTCCTCTATTAAAAACCTCTTGATAAGAAAATGAGACCTTCTAGCAGCTCATAAGAATCTGTTTGGTGTTATGACCCATCCCCGAAGGAGAGAGAACTCAGGTTCTTCCTTGGGGCAGATTAGAGTGAAACAACAGTGAGTGACTGGTGTTTCTAAATATATATATATATATATATATGTNGTTTATAAATATATATATATATATATATGTGTGTGTGTGTGTGTGTGTGTGTGTGTGTGTGTAGGGCGTATTTTAGAACAATTTGGTTGCAATGTAAAAGAGGCATGTAGCCATTTTGGTCATGATCTATAGTAATATAGCACTGTAAAAGAATAAAGATGTTGCTTAAGAACATACATAAGGAAAAGAAAGAAAGAGAAAGAAGGGATAAGAGTAGAAAGATATCACTGTGGATCCGGTGATGAGACTTGATTGTTGCAATTTTGGTATCCTTCGGTCCAGGTGCTGGTCCCAGTCTTGATCCATTGGGAGTGGGGGAAGTCGGGGAAACACAAAGTTCTATGGGTTAATGTATGTTCAGGCGAGGTGGGAATGACAAGGTACCTCCCCTGCAGAGGTGGGTGGCCAGTTTAACACTGTTACAACTCTGTGGGTCATGCTCAGTTGTCTGGTGGAAGACCCCAGAAATGAGTCTGGGGGCATTTCGGGGATCTTTGATGGTTTATGACACTTTCTAAGGCATGACAGCTGCCTCTCACATCAGTGTAGCTGAGCCAGTTATGCACCATCAGAAGGGATGAACACCACCAAGCCTGCATGTGAATGTCCCAATACTTTCCCAGGGGCACAGGGAGAAGTTATAGAACTGAGCCAGTTGTGTAAGGAGGACATTGGCATGACAAAAAGCACAATTCAGCCTCTGCAGGATCTGTTTCTTACCGGCCTCTACCCTTACCTGGCCCAAAACCCAGCTTGTAGCCTCTGGTGGTGCGTGTTTTCCCCCTCTGTCTTATACGGACCAGAGGTTTCACCACCCCATGCAAAAACTCTCCTCCTCCCCTTGTGTTTCGGTTCCAGGGAGGTGCAAACCTGACCTCAGCAAAGCACCTACTGCCTCCCACATGGCCCATTGTTTGAGTCATTAACCATTAACACTTTGGTCTCCCACAGATGGTGAATAGAATTACAACTCTGAGCAGAAATACTGCAGACAGCATGCAGCAAGTAAGTAGCATGGTACTGCAGCTATATTAAAATACTGCATTATACTATCAGGTGAATTCCTAGAAGACAATCAGGGGAGCTGTCACAACTTGGTTCAGGTCATCACTGAGTGATAAATACAGAAAGACAGAAATATGTCACATGTACAGCTGTAAAGTCTAGAAGCAACTTCCTTCCATTTAACGTGCTCTGACCTGAGCTCTGGCAATGCCCTGTTTACAGTGGGCAGATTGTGTGCACTGCAGACTCAGCTTGGAAAGGTTCCCCTTGTCTTCCATGGATGACAACCTTCATTCAAAAGGCACTAAGCTCACATTAATCTCACCTTATTCTAGTGCCTGCTTCCTCGCATGTTAAAATCCTCTTCTGGCTGGTTCAGTTGGCAATGAGAGCACGTCTTCCAGATGACAGTATCTGTAGTATAGACACAGCCCCCTCAGCCTCGAGAATGCCGAAATCAACCCAAGTGCCAGAGCTGCTCTTTAAAATATTAAATACACAAATAGTCTACAAATAGTATTCTAGCTGTGAATAATAACCTAGTAGTGCCTGGGAGAGGCAGACAGTTTACATCCTCCCTTTCCATATGAGCTGTTTTGCTGTGACTTCCAGATGCCAAATAAATTATTAATCAAACCCAAAAAATACTCTGAAGCCTTCCTTCCTGAGAGGAAGGGTGATGCTAGTCACCAGATGAATTTGGCATGTAAGTCACATTTCCATGAAATAACTGATCAACATTTTCACCACCATTTTGTTGTGTTCAGGGTTTTACTTGCCTAACTCAGAATATGTTGCAGGTGTGCACTAATTCCTCCTTTTTCAGTGGCACCACTGATGATGTACATTTGCCCTGTCACTGGCACAGTGACGCATGTAGACACAATCTACAGTGCAGATGGCAGAACTGCACAGGGTGCTGGCAAGGTTTTAGAAATCACAGGATAAAACCCCTGTGGATCTTTGTGTTTTGGGTTGGGTTTTTTTTAGATTTTTTTTTAGGGTTTTTTTGGGTTTTTTTCATTTGAGCTGTGATTAACGGCTGAGTCAGACATCACAAATGGAAGGATGTGGTTTGTGAACACCCCTGCATTGACTTCCAATTTGTCATTGGACAAAGTGGTAGAGAGGTACTGAAACTTCTGCTGTTTTTATGACTTTCTCCCAGCTTAGTTTTGCAGTGTCACAGGCATTTGATCACTGTATTTCTTTCTTAGCATATGACAGAGAACACAGAACAGCAGACAACACAGAAGATACATGTCGGTTGGGCTGTTGATGTATGCCCTGAGTTAGCTGAGGACTCTTGTTTTCTAAAGAAGTGGGCTGCAAGAGCCTTACCAGATAAGCAAGTCCACCAGAAAAAGCTGAAGACCGTGGTCAACCACTGTCCCCTGCCAACAGTATTACCAGTGACAATGGTCAACCACTGGCCAAATAAGTGACCTTGTAAGTGCTTTTCCTTGAATCCAAACATTTCTGTTCAAAGCCTGATTAAACCATAGCTGTGCAGTTCAGTGCTCACATCTCCATGGCCCTGGCTCTACTCAGAATGCCTGGGCCTTCAAAGAGCATCTGGTGGTAAGAACTACTAAACCCAAGCTGGCCTTTGGTGGTCTCCAGAAACATGACTCCGGAGTTCCCCTGCTGCTAGCCTGGCACCAAAGGGAGCAAAGGTGTAACAGCTGCGCACAGATCACTCTTCTGTCACACAGAGAGGGAGAGAGGAAAAAATCAAATGCTTTCCCTACTGATTCTCCACTGCTTTCTTTTAAAACACATTTAGAGTAATCTTTTAAGTGTCCAATTCTACCACGAATATTTTATGTCAGTAGAGATACCCCTCCGCAACCAGAATGCACAAAAGCAACCACAAATACATTCACACACAACTATCTTGAGAAGCATAATACTATTTCTTCATTCCTCTGCATGTCTGCAGCTCCCAGTGTATCAGAATCATCTCTTGGCATCTTGCTTAGTGATAATAAATCAGGCTCAGCTGCTATGATCCAGAGTAAGCATCTTTGGTACATACCTAGATGCTAACCAACCATCTTCTAGTAATCCAAGGGTTCTCAACTGTGTACGTATTTATAGTGCCTCATTTCCTAATGAAGTGAGTCATTGGGAAGTCAGACAGATGCAATCCCAGCAAAACAGTACCAATTAATTTTCTTGCCCCTTTCTCCAATAGGAGCATTGTATAGTACCTCTATCTTCAGCGACCATCATCTCATTTTGTTAGGTACTGTATAAAAACAAAAGCCTCTGTCTCAAACAAATAAACCATGTATAAAGTAGGAGGCAACACATGGAAGAGTAATGGCAATATCAGGCTGTCAGAAAGGATTCTTGATGCACAGTTGCCTGCTCACTGTCAATATTTCTGTGACAAAAGATACACTTTCCAGTTTGTTCATTACAGCATAATATAAATAGTTGGTGATGATGAAGGAAACCCAGAGACAATGTAAATTAAATCACACTGAATAAGACTCGACATAAAGAGCATAAGCTGGCAAAAGCTTGTGACATGGTTCTGATCCCCTTCTTTAATCAGAAAAATATCTTCCTAATTAATGACTGGTGGTATCAATATAACAAAAGACTTTTATACCTTCAGACTCAATCCTGCCCAGAAGGCTGTGATGCATAGGAGTGTATATCCAGACCAACACAGACACAGTGAATGAAGACACCAAATCTGTCTCTTGTATAAGCACGTCTGCTGGTTTGATCATTACTCCCAGGAAGTAGCCAAGCAGTTAGAGCTGGTTCCTAGCAATGGAAGAAATATTAGAAACGAGGCAACATAAATCAGTAGAACACAAATGAAAACGGAAAGTTTGGGTTTCTCTTTATCTTTCTCCTATTTTTTTCTTGCACATGCTTTGTTTCAGGGAAGTGTAAAAGAGAAGATTTCATCAGCCAAACAGAAGCTATCTCTGTTGCTTGCAAAGGCATTGTGGGTCACAGCAGCTGGTGGGACGTCCCCTTCAGGGGAGTTGAACACAGGGAAGGCTCTTCATCCTGCATTGATGTCTGCTGTACGCTGTTTACTGTGGGCATATAATAATGTTCTGTTTAATCCCCAATGACCTTTCGAGAGATACTGTCCTTTATCATAGAAGACATAAAGGACATCCATTTTTCATGTGATCCGAAGCACAAAAACACCATTCAAAATGGATCATGAGACACCCATTTATGAAATCAGTGTAAGCATGCCATTCAAATTTTTGCTTGTTCAGGTGATTAATTTGTTTATGCTACATGGTACACAGGTATGATAAACAATGGCTTCTCTCTCTTGTAATATTATTTTCTGTTAATGATGTGTTCTAAGAGGTCTATAAATTGGCACACATGACACATAAATGTGCTTCCAGAAATAGACAGAGGGAGAGACTTCCTGAACAGAAACTTCTTGGCATTTCAATTTCATGGAATATGATACTCCAAGAAGTTGATCCTTGAACCTGATTGAAAATGATGAAGGAAAAAAAAGAAGGGCCAAATTCCACTTTTTAGGCACCCCAAAGGCCTTGGAGTGAGTCTCAAGACTTGATATGAGCCTGAAGAAGCTCTAGTTATGCACTGGCCTTGCTGACAAAAGAGCAAGGTAAAAGTTGCAAGGTGCAAGATTGGCAATTTGTTATGATGACTTTTATTTAGTAAATATTGTGTTGAACAGCAGCATAATAGTGAGAAAATATTTCCTGTAAATCCTCACACAAACAAGGAATAGCAGTCTTCTAGAAGCTGCAAAGAAAACATATAGCAGCATTTTTCAGAACAGCTTGGAAGAATTTAACTACAAATGCAGCGCACAGGGATGATTTTAGTAGGATGACTCAGGGACTCTTAAACCTCTCTGATTACCTTCCTCTCTTCACTGGCACTGTATGAGCTTCCTCTGGACAGGGCACATGGGCAGCCCTGCTCCCTTTCACTGGCTCCCAGTGCACAAGATAAATGGGCTTTGGCCCAGTGAAGCAAATGGAAAAACTCTCGCTTCAAGGTGATTTTTGCAGTGGAATTCTCCTTGAAGAGGCTGACAGTGAAATGGTATCTGTGATTGTCTCTCTGCTCTGCTCATCCTGTTGTACTAAATTCCAGTACGACATAGGCACGCACCCTTGGAAGTCTCCATATGCAATTTCTACAAGGAAATGCAGTTCTGTGTGCTCCACAGACTTCTCTGCTTGCCTACAGGTTTGGAGCAGAACTGATTCAGATCTAAACTGAAGGCTCTTCCTGTGCCTATGAATCACCTTTCCTCACGCAGCATTTTTGCAGCTGCCATTACGTACATTCCTTGGGCACCAATCCACCTTTTCGCACCTTCCAGAGTCACGCCATGATCACTAGCACAGACTTTTCATCCTAGGTGGTGGGACAAATCTTCTAGGGCAGCTAGGAGTGATAAGTAACTCATGTAATTATCCTTACACTTCACTGCACTCTCAGTCAGTTGACTAGTGATTTAAATTACAATGATACTTTAGTAGTATTCAGATAAATCAACTTTCTGCGCAAGATATTATTTATATCTTGTCATAGAAAATAAAACCAGAAGAAGCCACTGTGATCATCTATTCTGATCCATGCAGAAGACTCAAGATCAAGACCTGAGTCCAAAAAGAAATACGCCATATCCTGTACAAACTTATCCTGTGTTTGCAGAGATGGATAACTTAACTCGCAAGCCTTGGGAAGCTGCTCCAGTGTTTCTCAGGAGAGTGGCTAAGATCAGATCATTTTGTGTGAAAAAATCCTTTTGAATTTGTAATTACTGTGTAATTTGAAATGTCTTTAAAAATAAGATAAAAGGGAAGCATTCACATGCATGGGGAGTAGTGTATAGAGAATGCAGGTTTCCTTTTATGTCCCTATTACTCTGTTTGATCCTCTTCAGTTTCTGTAATTGCCCTCCATGAGATTATCTTCAGCACAATACGTTTTCAAGTCAGTGCAGACTAAAATTAGATTGTAATACAGAGGCTGCTTTGTCTTCAGTACCTCTTTAATAAATTCATAGTCAGCAGCAGCATTATTTGGTAAATAATATAAAACCATGACAGGTTTGCTTAAAGCAGGAAAAACCTCAGGGTGACTGAGGTGTAAGAAACAGCTCTGAATGAGCAATGCAAATGGAGGAGGCATTTAAATAATCAACTTCCTTTTGATAGGATTTTCCTGCTGCAGTGGAAGAAAGGAAAAATGAATAACTGAAACCCTCTTTCTTGCCTGAGCTGTCCCTGACTGCATGAAATAATGGGCTTCCATTCAGGAGAAGAATGGCACTGAGACTATCCTCATAGCTGAAGAAGACCTTTGTAAAGGAAGAGGAGAAGGAGGTAAAAGGGCCTAGGCTCTGGCCACAGGAGGGTGAGGGGTTTTTAATACCTGTATTGATGATCTGGACAACGAGAGCAAGTGCACACACAGTAAACTTGTAGATGACACCAAGCTGGGCAGGAGTCTTGATCTGCTGGAGGGCAGGAAGGCTCTTCAGAGGGATCTGGACAGGCTGGATCAAAGGGCCAAGGCCAGTCGTATGAGGTTCAACAAGGCCAAGTGCTGGGTCCTGCACTTGGGTCACAACAACCCCAGGCAGTGCCACAGGCTGGGGGCAGAGTGGCTGGGAAGCTGCCCAGAAAAAAAGGACCTGGGGTGCTGGTGAACAGCAGCTGAACATGAGCCAGCCTGAACCCAGGTGGCCAAGAAGGCCAGTGGCATCCTGGCCTGGATCAGCAATGGTGTGGCCAGCAGGACCAGGGCAGTGACCGTCCCCCTGTACTCGGCACTGTGAGGCCACACCTCCAATCCTGTGTTCAGTTCTGGGCCCCTCACTGCAAGAAAGGCATTGAGGGGCTGGAGCGTGTCCAGAGAAGGGCAACGGAGCTGGGGAAGGGTCTGGAGCACAAGTCCTGTGAGGAGCAGCTGAGGGAGCTGGGGGTGTTTAGCCTGGAGAAAAGGAGGCTCAGGGGGACCTTATCCCTCTCTACAACTGCCTGAAAGGAGGCTGTAGCCTGGTGGGGGTCAGCCTCTTCTCTCAGTCTACAAGTGACAGGACAAGGGGCAAGAGCCTCAAGTTGCACCAGTGAAGGTTTTGATTGGATACTAGGGAAAAATTATTTGTGGAAAGGGTTTTCAGGCTTTGAAACAGACTGCTCAAAGAAACAGTGGAGTCACCATCCCTGGAGGTACTTAAAAATCACGTAGATATGGCACTTGGGGGAGTTGGTGTTGTGGCGGACCTGGCAGTGCTGGGTTAATGGTTGGACTCAATAATTTTGAAGGTCTTTTTCATCCTGAACAATTCTATGACTCTGTGGCACCATGGTACCTTCACCACCTTTGAGCTGCCCATGCCTACTATGCTGCTCAGCATCTGCTATGCTGCTTCCAAACTATCCATAGATAATTAATGTTTTCCAGGAGCAGGACTGGGATAAGGGCTGGAGGTCTTTCCGAAAGCACAGTCAAACAGGTGGAAATGAAAAGGGAGGGAAAGGTAGGTAGATGTCTCAGCTGCAGTGTGAACATGCTTCACAAAACTTACCCAGTGCAACCGACAATAAAAGGCAGCAGCAGCCATCTCCAGCGCTGCCTGCCTACCTAGTCAGTGACAATGCACGTGGGATTTAGTCACACGTCTGCTGCAGGAGGCCGCGTACATCACACAGCGCTCGCTTACGCAAACAGGAGATAGCCACCCCCTTTAAATACACATTGTGTCAAACTGTACGACACCATCCAAAAATAGGATAAGCGCAAAAACTGTCTTTTGAATCCTCTTCTGCTTGACTGGAAACAGGGGGAAGAGCAGTGGGCTGTGAAGCAAACACCTTTTGGTGCAGAGGCCTACAGAAAGGCTGATCTGTGACCCATTTATACAAATCAACCCCTATGGCAATACTCAGCATTTTCTCCTAACACTGTTAATTGAGAATTGACCGCTCACTGGGTACCACTTCAGCAAATAATCCCCATCTCTTATAAATAAAAAACTGAGGACTATTAATACTGTCAGTTTACTGTTGCTACCCAATTCAATTTCATCCTAATCATTTGCATTTGGGAATTTGCTTAAAAAAATCATGGAAAGGAAAAAGTGTGTTAAGGTACATGTTTGGGAATAAGACTAAGAAAATGTACTAGAAAGAATCAATGATAAATGCAGATGACATGTGTTTGCAGTCAGATGCCTGGCAGTATATGACTGAACGGTAATCCTGGCTCTTTAAGACTGTGTTTACAGCAGTCATTACAGGAAAGCAGAACATGCCCACATACACAAACACACACAACCTACACACACACATGCACGCTAGAAAAATACCCTCTGAAAATCAGCCTGGTCAAAAGGAATGGGAGTTAAAGGCCCTCCCTTTAAGAGTCCAATAGAAGAGAAAACGCAGGAACTGACTGAGCTTGCCAAATCCTGATGGTGCTTTTCTGGCCAAATGTCTCTGGTCTCCGACTGTGACAGAATACTTTTTCAACAGCATTTCCAATTTCTTCTGCAACTTCAAAGAGGATGTTCTGGGTAAAAATGGACAAAACTCTCCCTTGTTTTCTGTGAAATCCTGAAGACTATAAATCTGGAAAGAGAAAGTATTTTTGGATGACTTCCAGGGGTGTGACATATTTAGCTCAGTCCTGCCCAGGAGACCTTTATATGTTTATGACTGAATCCTCCCCCCAAAAGGAAAAGAAGAAACAGGACCCGGGTCTAAAGGCATGGAAGGCACAACATGGCTGTGGTCAAAAAGGGCTTGGTCAGCTTGGTTTGGTATGAGGAAAAAGCAGAGAGGCAAGGTAGGTGTCCATGCCAGTGAAGAGGGATGGCAGAAAAGAAGGAGACAGAGAAGCCTGGTGGATGAAGGGAAGGCAGTGGATGTAGTTTTCCTGGATTTTAGTACAGCTTTTGATACTGTCTCCCACAGCATCCTTCTGGCCAAGTTGTCCTGCTGTGGGATGAGTGGGTTCATGGTGTGCTGGGTGAAGAACTGGCTGAAGGGCAGAGCTCAAAGTGTTGTAGTGACTGGGGCTACATCTGGCTGGCCACTGGTCACCAATGTTGTTCCTCAGGGCTGAATTCTAGAGCCAGTTCTGTTCAATATATTCACCAGTGATCTGGATGCAGGAGCTGAATACACCATTAGCAAGTTTGCTGGTAATACCAAACTGGGAGATGTTGCTGACTCTCTTGAGGGCCCTGCAGAGTGATCTAGATAGATTGGAGCATTGGGTTATGATTAATGGGATGAAATTTAACAAGTCCAAATACTGGTTCCTTCACCTAGGACAGGGTAGTGCCAGACACAGGTATAAACTGGGAGAGGAGTGGCTGGAGAGCAGCCCTTCAGAGAGGGGTCTGGGGGTGCTGGTCAGCAGCAGCTCAGTTTGGGTCAGCAGTGAGCCCTGGCAGCCAGGAGGGCAAAGCCCATCCCAGGGCAGAGCCCATCCTGGGGAGCATCAGGCACAGTCTGTCCGGCCAGGCAAAAGACGGGATTGTCCCGCTGATTCAGCACTGGTGCAGCCTCACCTCAGGGACCATGTGCAGTTCCGTGCCCCACAGTTTAACAGGGGTGTGAAAGCACTTGATTGCATCCAGAGCAGGGCAGCAAAGAGGTGAAAGGGCTGGAAGGCATGTCCTGTGAGGTGCAGCTCAGGACTTGGGGCTTGTCTAGTTGGAAAAAGGGGGTGGAGAGGCAACCTTGACCCTCTCCACAGCTTCCTGAGGAGGGGAATTGGAGAGGGAGGTGCTGAGCTTTTCTCCCTGTTATCCAGTGGCAGGGTGTGTGGGAATGGTTCAAAGCTGCACTGGGAGAGCTTCATACTGAATGTTAGGAAGTATGTCTTTACCAAGTGGGTGGTCAAACACTGGAGCAGGCTTCCTGGAGAGGTGGGGGGTGCTCCAAACCCGTCAGTGTTTAGGAGGCATTTGGACAATGCCCTTAATAACATGCTTTAACTTTTCGTCAGCCCTGAATTGGTCAGGCAGTTGGACTGGGTGGTCACTGTAGGTCCTTTCCAACTGAAACAGCCTATCCTATCCTGTTCTGGTGGGGTGCTGTGGTGGAGGTATGTAGTGCAGTGGACATGCACACCTGCAGTGCCTGTGTCTGAGCTCGGGGCAGGTCTTTTTCACTGGTGTGGGCTTGGACAGCACCCACTTTTCACAGGAGGGATGTGAGAGTAGAGGAATCCCCATTTCTAGGAGAGGGGTAGAGTGCTGGTGGCCCATGTGACGTATGAGGAGGTGATGTGCACGAAACTGTGCACACTATGGGATTAGACCTTTGGGGGGTTGGCTATAGAGTCTAGCTTGAATTTTGTAGGTGGTTATTAATATTTCATATCCATCTAGTGCTGTGGTTTCTCTGTCATATTACTTATATTGATCCTGCATGTGCAGTTCACTGATTGCCAGTTAATTATACATCATTAAAAAAATCTCAAAATTGCTTTGATCCTGATTGGTTTAAAACCCCTTGAGCTAAGCAGTTATTCCCCTGTGACAGAAGACAAAGTAGCTCTTAGAGGAAAAGAAAGAGTACAGGCTTCCATGATGATGCCTCATCTCTCTCACAGGGCTAGGCAGGAGCAGCAAAGCTGAGGTCCTTGAGCCACAGGCAATCCTCAAGCAGCATGAAGGCAGGTCCCAGGCTCGGGGGATGTTTCATGACTTGGGGCGAGGTTGCAAGAGGGAGAGAGCCATCATGGCTTGCCAAGGGTGGATGGAACCAGCACATGCCTGCAGTTCCCTCACAGGAGCTTCTCTGGGGGATGCCCTGGAGGACTGTGGTCTGGGCCTTGCAGGCCTTGCACACATGCAGAAATTGATGTCTCAAACCCACAGCCTACAACAGTCTTAATTTGTACTACAGCAGGATAGACAGCCATGCTGGGGGAAATGTTTCTTTCTCTCTGTGCCTTGTGCTCAGCTCTACAAGACAAATACTGACCTTTGCAGCTCCACTGGTTCATGTGGATTCTGTTCCTCTTCCTGTGATGGAAGATGTGATTGAGAAGATGTTTTGCATTCACGCCCTTGATCAGATGTGGTCCATTCAGGTCAGCCAGGGTTGTTTAATCTCCTTGTTGGACACATATGCAGCCCTCTAGTCCCCTTTGCAACCACTGTGAGCCTAATTCCCTTCTCACAAAGGAAGAGGCACCCACAAGGTGCTCAAACTGGCTTCGTGTCAGGTTTTAGTCAGAGCATGAAGTAAACCAGAGCATGCTGAGATATAAAAAGATAGATGCTGTTCAGGGGTTGTGCTTACAGCCCCCTTTGCAGACATTCATCACTTAAGGCAGAGCCAGACAAGTTGTCTCCTTTCTTTGGCTGAAATTAGTGAATGTGATGAGCAACTCTAACTGTGCTGTGCCTGAAAGATGCATTTCACCAAACTGTACCCTGATGCAGATGGGACATGACTGACGAGTTCACTAGTGAGCTGACACTGTTCATCCTGTGCACCTTCTACGAGCAGCTGCAGGGATCACCCCGAAGTGAGCAGTCATTTAAAAAGGAGGTAAGAAACATGGGTTGCCCTTCTTCCTGCAGGTTCCTGAGTCCTCAGACTGGGAGCACTACGCAGCTGGCAAATAAGGTGCTGTGTTGGCTGAGAGTCCTTATGCACTGCTTTGTCAGCGAGGGCATGGACAGATGGACAGCAGAGCAGCCACCAAGAGCTCTTTGGAAACTTGCAGTGTCTGGGAGAGAAAACTCAAAGGAGTTTGTGCCTACTGAGTCTCTTCTGCCCCTTTCATTTTAGTCTGTCACAGCTTGAAAGCCAAAATCTGTGCTTTGGTTTGCAATTCGTGGAGGTCTCGTTACACTTTTCCCTTGGGACAAATCTCCTGTCAGGGCAGAACAGATGGGCTATGCCATGTTACAGAGGACCTGGGGTGCTGCACCATCTCCACAGCCTCCTAAGTCACAGTTCACCTTGCTTTTATCCTACAGCTTTATTTCTGCAAAGCACTTACATGTGGATTGCAAGCTGGTATTTATAAAACTAGAAGTTAAACACATGCTTATGTGTTTGTGGGTATGCACAGTCCTTCCCCCCACTCTCACCAACCTGAACCAGTGCTTGGTATTAGAAATGATGGGAGTTCATGAAGCATCCTGTGCAAACCAAGAATTGAGGAAGGGGGAGAGACGGATGGACCAAGGCTAAGAGCAGTCACAGGCAGAAGGGCAAAATGGAAATGTTTGTGACAGTTGAATGATAAGTAAGCCTTTGGAAAAAAAGCATTTTTACAAGTTGGATGGTGAAAATGGCCTCAGCAATATTTCCCTCTTAGAAAAATCACTCAGTGCCTTGGGATGAGTAGCAGTTAAGCTCAATTCTCACCATGCCAAGGGAAATGGCATAAGCAGGAGGCCCTGCTCACTTGGCTAAAGGCAGGGAATTGGACCAGGCTACGGAGAGCTAAGTCAAAGTGAACATAACAGGCTTTGAAAAGTAAATTATAAATGATCAGGGTGAGCAATAAATCCAACACCTAACTCCTGCAGGTTGGTGCTCCTGTCCACAAATGTGGCTTAGCTTCCACAAGCCTGATGCCTGCAGTGCTGAACAGGCACTTGTACCCAGTGATGATTACATGGAGATACAGCAGGCTCCTGGGCAGCTGCCATCTATCACACCCTTGGTACAGTGTGCAGGAAAACACAGACACTATGATCTGAGCACTGAGAACTTTTCCTGCCAAGACATTTCCATCTGAGTGGTAATGGCAGCAGCAAACAGCAGTAAAAAAGGTTCATTTGCAGGCAGCTAAGTCTTCATGGTAGATAACCAGGAGCCTCGATGAAATGAAATTAGCCCCTCAAGAGAGATGCTATGGGTTCTCCTGTAGCTCCCCCGTCCCCTGCAGTGTGGGCACACTCCCATGGACACATGTGGCTCAGAGTGACATTGTGCCCCCTGAGGCCATACACTCATGGGGTTTGTGGGATCAGCATTTGATATCCACAGAGCAGGAGTGGGTGTCTGTTTCTGCTCTGGTCTCCATGCAGCCAACAGACAGAAACAGGTGCTAGAGGGATGCGATTGTCCTGCCTGTACCTCTCAGAAAGGGTAAAAGGAAGCCCCATGAGCTCCAATTTCTTTCACCAGGATAAGAATCCCACTGAGCTCCAATGGGAACCAAGCAGCAGGCACCTGCCCTGTAGACATACAGGCTTAGGGAAAATTTATCTTTCCCTACTGTCTTTCCTTCCTTTTGAGCCATGAGAGGGAGCAGATCTTGGTACAACTGTCTGTATGTCACTTTGTACAAGATGCTGTGAAGAAGCATCTACCCAAAACTCCCAACACCTAGACTGTCTAGATGAAGAGGAGGAGCAGTGCTGGGCCCTGACCACAGAGCTGCCCTGTGCTAGGTTGGTACTGGTAGTTTCAGGTCAGGTCCCTCTTGATCAGACCCCATACTCCACCCCAGAAGGTGCACGTGGCTCTGAGGTCTTTTCCCACCCTTCAGCACCTACAGACAGGGCATGCACTGTTGCAAGTACCTTCCTGGCTGCAAACATGTGAACGCCATAGATGCTTCCACATGGGGCTGCAGAGTGCAGCCTTGAACTCAATCTTCCTTCATCAGAGGGGATGAAGAATTCAGCTTTAATATCAATACCTGCAAATAGTCTAAATCTTAAAGCCTTGAGCTTGTAAAATTATCTCATTGGATACCATTTATAAGAGAGCATAGCTTTCAGTACTGCCACAACAAATTTGGAAAAACTGCCCCTCTCCTGTGTGACACCTTCAGAGAAGGAACAAGAGCTCAGTTTAGCTGAAGTCACCAAGCAGAAGCTGCTGCTGCCACTCCAACCCTGGGGAGTGACAAGAAGGGACACCTCAGACATTACTGAATCTAATTTTGAAGAAAATGTATTTGTTTAAATGTTATTCAGGATGTGATTCAGTTGCCTATGCCTATCTACTGTCATATTGAGCTTTTGTACAGAAATATCTTTCTGAGTCCCACACATAAAATTAAGTGAAGGAGCCATGCACACTGTGAGTTGGATGTTCACCATTCAGACACCCGGGTCATACAGAACAGCTGCAGCATCTCCAGCTTGGGCCAACACCTGCATCTGCACCTGTTCCTTCTTATTGGTAGTCACCTGAAAATCCCTGGGGAAAGGGAGGAGGAGTGAGGGGGAAGAGAGAGATAATAATAGCTGAATAATTTATTCAATGAGATTCATGGAATTTGGGGATGAATACATTCTATGAATAATATTTTCATTATTTTCCCAACTCCAGTGCTAAGAGAAGTTATGAATAGTGATTGAAGCAAACACTTGAATTATATGACAATGCTATTGAACTTTGGAAGCATAGATTACACGAAATGAGAGGACTCTGGTTCTACCCGTCATCAGTTTGATGTAGATGTTCTCGAAAAGGGTGAAATGTGTTTTTGACACTTTGGCCTTTCCTCACAGAAAGTTTGTGCTCAGACTACCTGACAGTAAGAATCAATCAATAACTCACATGCTGTTTCTCCCAGAAAATTGTTAGCAATTGCTTTCTTTCAGCACTTCAGAAATTACATCCCTGGAGATGGCAGACCTCTCATCTCTACAGTCCCCTCTCACCACAGGGCAGCACGTCCTTGTCTCCAGAGGGGAAACTTTTTCCTCAGGGGAACTGCAACCTGCCACTGTTTCTCAGCAGTATGTGCTGACAGCCCCTGATGTTGTGTCAGCTCTCCCTGCAGTAGCTGCAGATGGGTCATAGGGAGTTGCTGTCAAGGCTCTTCCCATAGCTCATCTTTCTCAATATCTCCTCACCATTGGAGGTGACTACTGAACATGGTCTCTAGACACAAGCACAAAAGGAGGATTAACTGGTCCTTGTGAAGTTTGGCCGGGAAATCCAAGCTGCTGTGATATGCAGAAGTCAGAAGCTTTCAGATCCTACAGTGTTTCTGCTGCTGTTCTCCCACCCTTGGCAGGCAGAAGCACCAATTTCAGCATGCAGTAGCTGAGGGCTTCTTTCCAGCTTGTGTGCAGAAGTACTTCCTAATAAAATCAGAACAATCTAAGACTTTATTACGTGGGTAGATTTTAGCCCATAATTATTTATGATGACCTTTTACATTTGTCTTAATGGAGGAGCTGGAAAGCTGATGGACATTTCCTATCCAGCCTGAGAAGCTGTGGTTGAACAATAACATCTATTCTATTACCAGCTCGAGCAGATTTAATGATTCCAAACAACATGGGTCCTACTGTACCTCCTGCTATACCATGAAAAAGGTTCATTACTGAAGCTAAAAGATAACATGCATTTGTGGTATCAGTTCACCAACACCAGATGTACAACACCCTTTGACATCAGTGATGAAAGATCACAACGAAGAAAAACAGCTGATAATTTCCCTCCTCCAAAACTGACAATCTAACTGATAACTGAGCTTACTGCAAGGGACTGACTGTCTTTCATCAGCTAAATGTTGAATTCATCAGTTCCTGGAGGGCCTCTACTCAGTCAGAAATGAACATGGTTCATACATATATTTAATTCTAACTTTGAAAGTAGAGAGGAATTTAACAGAACATTAAAGAGTGATGAATAAATTATAAAGGCATTAATGAGGTTGATGCTTATATCTAAAGGAAAAAGTCCCAGAGGGTTCCGGGAGCTCCAAAATTACTAATAACTTATTAATTTTGGAGTTGATAGTAGATAAAAAATTAAACATGCTAAATATGAGTATGTACTCTGATTTTTGCTGCAGAAGACAAAGTCTTTCAGCTTATTATACTATGGGGTATCATTTATAAGGCCAGAGAAGTAATTGTTCTTTTTTATATGTCTTTAGGAAACATTGCAGTTGGATAGCTGTATGCACTCCTAAGCAATTGACTGCATGAGGATATTGATAATTTCTGAGAGATTCCATGTATGAGTAAAGGAAATGATAAAAATCTTTGATAAAAAGAGTAGGGGACAAATCCTCTTCAGAAAGATGGAAAGAACTGGATATGAACAGAAAAGAAAGCTGGTGAGAAATTATATGACAGAAGAAAAAATTGTAGCAAACAAAAGCCACAAGAGAAAAGAATTCTTCACCAAATAAATGTGCAAAATGGCCATGATTTCTTACATGAAGTACCAAACACAATGTGTTGAATCAGAACAAAGCTACCAAAGAGAGAGGACATTTTCCCAATCTGTATGTCTTCGATTTCCTGAGTTGTGTCCTGAGGCTTCCTGCCTTTTCTTCCTGACCTAGGACCATCATTGGCAAATAATTACATCAGCAAGTATCTTCATGCTCATGAGGTTTTCAGCTCAGTTCAACAATTTTTGTGCATATGAATGACCCAGTTGATCTTCTCAGGAGTGACAGAGCCACCCTGCACTTCACTGCCAGCATGCTGGTGAAATAAGCCCTATTCCAGCATCACTCAGGCACAACCATACCAATGTCAACATGAACACGCAGAGCGGCAGAACTGGGATAAATTCACACTATCACATATTTTCTGAGAGGCTGTTGCTGAAGAGAGGCATTTATATAGAAAAGAGAGAGTGGTGCAGGAAAGGAGCATATATGGTCACCAATCTGCCTAACTGAAAGAAAATGTAGAAACTTAAGTTAGAGGGAGCAGAGGCCAGGATAGGCAGCACACTGTGAACTGCCTTGCACAGCACACTCTCACTATATGTGGGGTAAAAAAAAAATAACTGTAATCTGCCTTTATCCTTCTTAAACCCTGGATGTGCTGTGAGCACTTTGACTTTAGTGAGGGTTTGAGTCCACATAACAAAAAAAAACGTCCTTGAAAATGGAGTATGTATGTGGCATTTTACATCAAGAATGAAAACATTGTCTGGTTGATTTCAATAGGAACTTTCACAAGCACAGATTCACAAATAGTGTGGTTTGTTGGAGCAACAGATTATAGATTCTTTTAGACTGCCAGTGATAAATTCACTGGACCTGCAAAATATAAATATATAGCACTATGTACATCTGTTCCCAGGTATACTCTGATGCAGTCAAAAGTGCAAATCTTACGAGAAGAGGTGTCCCTGCTTTGGGGAGGAGAGAAAAAAGCCTGTTGACTTGTTCGCAAGGCAATCATATTCTCATCCTCTACCATGGAGGATTTCAAATGCCAATTTATACATTTATAAGAGGCAGAGATGAGAATGTAGTCAAATATCCTGTTACTGCCATCATAAATGGGGTCTGTGTGCGGGGCAGCCAATTTATATGTAAATGAAAAATACAGAGAGTAAGAAAGCGGGAGATTACAAAGACTCATGCAGGGATGGAACAGGACCCTGACACCTCAGTCTAACTCCCTCTCCCACCTGGCTGATTGCAGTGATAGGGGTCATCCAGCCTTTGCTCAATAACCTATCACCCTCTCAGCATATCATCACGCCCATGGAAATCCCTTAGCCATACACATCATGGCACAGCTCATGGAAATCCTTTGCTGAATATGTCATGGCATAGCTCATGTCTGTAGGTCTCATTCCTACAGAAGTCGCAGGAACTTGGGATAGCTCAGGCTGGGAGTGACCTCAGGCGGCCACTGGTTTGGCCTTGTGCTCACAGCCAATCAACTCTGTGATCTGTGATGCCTCAGTGCGGTCTTGAGAACCTCCAAAGACTGCACAATTTGCACATCTGACTGTCCCCATAGGAAAGAAGTTTCTCCTTATAGCCAAGCTGAAACTCTGCTGTTTCGGCTTCTTTTTGTTTCTTACCCTCCCTCCCTGCATGGCTGTAAAAAGCCCATCTCTGTCCCCTCAAGGAGCTCTCCATAGGTGTTGGGGGCTGCTGTTAGGTGCCCCCAAAGCTGTTGCTGCTCCAGGCTTAACAAGCCCAGACTCCGCAACACCCTGGGGCCTTCACCCACTGTCCTTTTTCCATAGAGGGGAACACTAAACTGGGTACAGTAACTAGGTGTGGTCTAACACGTGCTGAATAGTGGGGAATAATGACTGCCCTTGATCTTTCTTTCTGTCCTTGTTTGTACAGCCCAGGCTGTTGTCGGCCACTGTTGTTGCCGAGGTTTGCTGCTGGCCCCTGTCCCTCTCACTGTCCACCAGGGTCTCCAGGGCCTTTCCCACAGAGCTGCTCCTTGGGCAGTTTTGAATCTGTGTTGCTGCAAAGGATCCTTTCACCCAGATAAAGACTTTGCCATTGCTTAATTTTATGATGTGCCTGTCAGCCCATTCCTCCAGGTCCCTTGGAATGGCAGTGGTGGCTCAGTTTGAAGTCATTGAACACCTGGTGACCAAGCTCTCTGTTGCCTTCTCTCACCCACTGGTAAAGATTCTAAACAGGGCCCTGGCACAAGTCCCAGTACAGACCACTGTGGTATTCCCCTTGCTGCCAAACTCCAGGTAAAGATAAGTTATTATTCAATCACCCTCTAAACCCAAAAATCTATCCAGACTACAAACCACCTGACTTTTTCCCATTCCTACTTTAGCATCCCATCTTGAATACAAGAATATGATGGGAAAAAACCTTGAATGCCTTGCTAAACTCAATGAAAATAACATCTGCTGCTCTCCCATCAACCTGCAACACAGTCATAGGTAGAAATCAGGCTGGCCAGGCATGACGGACCATTGGTAAATCTGTGCTAACTGCTACCGGTCAATTTCTTCTCCTTCCTGCACCGTATTTCCAGGGACCAAAGGAAGTCTGACAGGCCTTCACTTCCCTGGCTGTCCTCTGGCCTTTTCTGAAGGTGTTGTTTTGAAGAAGTTTCAGAATAAATGAGAAGGAACACCTTATTTAGGCCTCTAAATCTACACCTAGTGTTAAAAACACATTTCCCAAATCATCTTTATTCATCATCTTACCCAGAGATGTCTCATACCCATTTAATGGTTCTGGAGAGTTTGATCAGTTTTGATCACAATTTTATGCTATCACAATGAATTCCAGTTTATGTGAAAAAGCATTTTATCTTCCAACTCCGTCAGGTGTTGTGAGAGAAGATGAGGGTGTTTGGTACACCACCATGTAAAGTTCCCCATATAAAATCTGTTAATCTGGGAAATTATAGCAAAAATATATTTGTCTGTTCAATGCAAGCCCATATTTTTAGAGAGATGGTACGACTGTTCTTAAGAAGCTGTCAGCTTCAGCTTTTTAACATCTTCTTTGTGGATAGATTTATTATAGTCCTTTAATCACAGACAGAGAACATCAAGAGGTTCTCAGAAGTTCATGAGTCTCCATGTCCAAACTGCAAGGCATCTGAGACTGATTTACAATGTCACACTGAAAAAACAAAATGCAAATGTCAAATGCAGCTCCTCATACACAGCTAGAAAGAAAATAAAAACCCAGTAAAATCATGCAATTTTTTCTGTAACAAATTATCTTGGAATTCCTGGAGAGCATATTGAAATACATGTGACTCCATTCACAAGTCCTCAGAAACCCAAATGAAAGAACTTTCACTGGCATTACAGGACTGGTCAGGATGTTATCAACACTGTAAACAGTGCTGTAAACACTGCAATTCCATCCCTTTTTCATGTCAAACAGTCGTGTAAGGCAACATCTATATACATCCCGTGCAAGCCAAAGAGAGATGAAAGCCTTCCCTATACCTTAGGATTCAGACTTTGAACAGCATCAGGCAGCTGCAAGTAAATACTTTATTAAACAGCTACTGCTAGATGCAAAATACATGTTGCTCAATTGAGAGCCACTGGTGGGTGAGGAGAAAAGCTTGAAATTAGGGTGATTAAAATGAGGAAAAGTGCTGTATTTGCGGCACCATAAAAATTACAGTAGCAGTTAACTTATCTGAAGCTACTAATAACTTATTAGCATCCTGAGAAAAAGAATCTAAGGTAGAGGTTGATACTACAGTATATTTCTTGTAATAATTTTTAGTATTCATTAGTTCCAGTCTGCAAATTGCTTGGAAAAAAATTACTATTAATTTCATCTGTTTGCTCCCATTGAACTGAACATGGATTCAGATAGTTGATTTTATAGTCTATTTAAATTTTTGTAGGTAAGAAATGAGTAATAAAATAAAGCTGTACCTACATCTTTGCCAAACAGCAACAAGAGTTTGTACCCAAAAGTCTGTGTGATTAATTTAAGAAATAGCTTTTCAGAAAAGATCAAATACTGCTTCTAGTCACTCTATAAGCTGTACAATGGCTCCACTATGCTGCTACTTAGTCACACTTACCTCTACCCTATCTCATACTTTTATATGTATTACTTTTCAGTGAAAAGCTTAAAAATCAGTTTGCGATAATTTTACTCTTTTTAGGTGAATAAGTAGTTTTGGGTTAATATTGGAAAGGTATTATGACCATCCAGTCAGTTTTCTCCTGTGCTGAGGGAACCAAAGAAATGCTCATGTAAAATGAAAAAAAATTTACTGAAGAGTTATTTTGTCCTATAAAAATGAACAAACCTCTCTATACTGTTACTATTTTGTCTTGTTCAGCAGGCTGTTATTTTCTGAAAAAATATTTGTTTGTGAGGCAGGAGGGAATTTCTTCTGCTTGTTTTCATCCTCAAAATGCTGGCTGCCTAGACTAAGCCATATAGCTATTTTCTACAGGAGGTTTTGCTCAGAACCTCAGAATGGTTTGTCATTTAGACAGGCATCTCTCTCGTCTGATGGAAGCCCTGGCCAATTCAGTTGAACTGGATACTTAGCTTTTAGACTCCTTGAATTGCATTTGTGAGGATGTAAGAAATTCTACTTACACACAGGAAGTTTAATTCGTAAGAAGTGTGAAGTGTCATTAATAAAATGTTAAAGTGACACAGTAGTGAATATAATCTGTGGCTGAGATCTTACAAATGCTTCTGAAGGTGCATAACTTAAACCCTGGGAGCAGTTCTGCTCATGCCAGGAGAACTAATCCCATGAGCAGAGGTAGAAGCATATGCTGGGTTATTTGAGGTACATGTAGTCAACAGCAGGAAATTTTTTAGCATTCGCCTTTTCCATCAGAGAGACCTTGGTATGATGAAATTGTTTAAAAGTATAAAACCTAATTTTATAGTATCAAGACAAGGCAATTCAAGTTGGAAAAGAAAAGATGAACACAAGTTCCAGTTTTATACACGAGATGTTCTCTTCCAGTTAACCAAATGGCAAAGAGTGTGTCACTATGTGATTAATAGCTAAATATAATATGCTGCTGCATAAGCAACCACTGTAAATATAGCTATCTTCACAGCAGGGGAAGCCTTAGCACATATAAAAGCAGGCTAGCTGACAGCCAGAGAGATTACAGTATTTCATTTTCAGGCACAAGTCTCAGTCGGAGTGGCTGTGGTCAGCAAGAAACTGTTTCTAATATGTTTGGCTGGACCTTGAAGTTAATCTATTGACTGCTGCCAGATTTACCGGGCAGGCTTTAATGGTCCATTGATTTTAATGGACTCTTAATCAACATGGCAAATTACAACTCGTAAGGCCACCAGGAACAGAGAAACAGGAGAGTATAGGCAGCACTGGTTTGATGTAGGCAGCAGCGACTGCAGAAAAGTATCTCAGTTATATGTAAAATATCACTATGGTCTTTCCAAGTCCTCTGAGCATGCAGCAAATGTAAAACCAAAATATCTTATAGTTGCCTGCAGTGGCAAGGTTCAGCCCCCCTGCCCACATCAGAAATAAAACTTCCTTCATGGATTTAGGTTGGCCAGAAAATTACATGCTAAAAAACTGAGTCACATACCACTGTCTTAAAAACATAAAAGTAGATCATGGAAGAGAGCAAATTCAAGCTTGTCTGCTCAGACTGCTCTGTTTTCCATCGCCACAGGAGGTATACAGCTGGCCCAGTCCTCCAAAGTTAAGCACATCATTTACACCGGTCTCCAGGCTTTGTCCTGAGCTATTTCCTTCCTCAGAAGAAATCGTACTGCCTATCTTCAACACCTCATCTCCAGGTAGATGTACTTTCCCCTGAGGGCTTGTTACGTAAGATGCCCAGATGCTTGATCCCCTTTGGCTTTTGCATAGAATCATAGAGTCTTTTAGATTGGAAATCACCTTCAAGATCCCTTAAGTTCAGTCATTACCTCAGCACTGCCCAGTTCACCACTAAACCACGTCCTCAAGTGCTACATCTACAAGTCTTTTAAACACCTCTGAAGAGGAATTAGAATCCTTGGGCCTGTGGACCTAGTGCACGGTCTCTCCACAGTAAACTCTGACAGCAAGGAAATAAAGGTAAACCCAGGCATGTGGCTGTTTCAACTCCTCATCACGCTCACAACAGTGTTGGTGTAAAAGATGATATTCCTGTAGAAGAAGATCAACTTTGTAGTGCTAAAACATTGTCCAGAGGGGAAATATGGTATAATTGCAAATGACAAATAGTTGCAGCATTGTAAAAGCCACATGCACTTTGTTTCTTATACGCATATTGATTTTCATGTTCCAGAAAGAAAAAGTTAGCCTGGCAGATGTCCAGGTTATACACCTAGGAGAAGTGAGGAATGCAGAGATGACCATACAAGACATGATGGGAAAAAATTAGCTTGTTTAAAACAGGAAAGTAAAGACTGAGAAGAGAAGCAGTTTTGATTTATATGTAACATCAGGGGGTAGATGTCTACCAAGAAAGGAGCTGCAGGGCAGTTCTAGCAAAAGAATAAATGAGTGCGGCTGTGACTAGATTTCAGACAAAAAACTAAACTGTCTCCACCAATAAGAATTATGTCCTAGCAACAGTTTTCCAACAGGAACAATTTGAACAAAAACTAAAGCTACTTTTAAGATGCAATTCAGTATTTTAAGGAAAGGATTATATAACACGTTGGCGTGTGACATCAAAGGATGGAGCCTGGTAAATCTGAAAGCCCCTTCTCATCCCACATTTCCTGTAGCCAGCACGTTGTGATGCTGGTTTGACAGTGCAAAAAGGTTTCATAATCCTTCTTGGATAGAGCCAGGTTGCAGGATGCAAAGAACATGGATGATGACTCTCCAGAAGCAAGATGTCCACAGTAAAGCTGGAGAAACTGCTAGGTTTTTTTTTCCAGTTATAGACAGGTCTCCCAAGTTTCCACGTTTTTTGAAATCTGATACATGCTGAGATTAAATCCAGTAGCAATGAATTCCAGTGAATAGTGTTCAGCTGGAGACAGAAGCAAAGATAGTCATTTTGGGAAGCTGGTGAATGAAACACAATGCAGACTTAGACCAAGGAAACCACTTTTTAAGATGCCAATGGACAAAACAAAAAGGTTGAACATGTGGAGTCATAAAGCTTCTCAGTATCCTTAGTGCAGTTTGCAAAACCCCAGGCTTCACAACATTTGAAAGCATGTGTGAACAAGCTTTCCCCTAGATCCTAGCTCCTGTGGATTGCCACTCTTGGATGGGTAAAGAGAGTAGACAAAAATGCTACTGTTGAAGTTTTTTGGCCCTTCATTTTGTAATGGTGACTAGGACTCAAAAACCAGTATAAAGCTGGAAAAGATTTTGAAAACAGGGAAAATGTTCTCAAAACTAAGAGGAGTCCTGTTTTCTCTCAAAGGCTTTACACTTTCTTAACACAATACTCTTTTTCCATAGGAATTCCAAAGAAGTCTGCAAGTGCAGAACCAGTGAATGAAATGAACGAATGACAGAGTAGTCAGGATAAAATGTTGAGAATGGATGGTAGCTCCTCAGACAGAGAGACAGACAGACATATTTATTCGGGTCAGTGTTTCCTGTGGCCAGGGCGTGGCAGGCTCCCAAGGCACCTGCTGTCACCTGGGAGCAGGGTTTGACACAACACCTCCAATAGCAGCTCCGATAAACAGCCCTTGGGGCTTTTACAGCTGAACCAAACTCTGACACTTTTGAAGCTCTCAGTTAAAAAAACGAATTTGTGTAAGTGTTTAATTCCTCAAAAAACGCAGGGGGTTATGGCAGCTGCTTTACAATCCTAAAAGACCCTAGAGCAGACCTTTCGGCAGCTCCACATCCTGGCACTCGCTATCCAGCAGTCCATCTTCTGTGGCATCTAAGTGGAAGTGACAGTCTGTCATGACCTAAAGGACAGGCAGCCACCCTCCCAGTCACAGAGCAAATGAAGAATATCCTTCTTGAATATGAGGGCTTCAGAAATGCAAAAGCCCTTGAGATTCAGGGTGCTATTTATAAGACTCCAGTGAATCAGAGGCCCAGAGGCTTCAGCTGGGAATTGGGCATGAGATGGGAACTCTGTTCCTCTACAAACAGCAGCTGCTAGCCATAGAGAGGCCCAAGGGCTGGGCTCAGCACAGGGCTGAGCACCTTCTAAGCTGTTTCAGACTGTGGGGTTAGAGTGACCAGCTGGTACAGCCATGGGAAATCCCTATGCTTTCTGCAGGCCAGATGTAAGTCACTTGGTTGAATCCTGTGCTTAATACTTTGCTTAATTCCTTCCAGGTGTTCCAGTCCCTTTGCAGCTGCACCATGGGGCCAGTCTGGGCTGATGAGGCAGCCTGGGGGCCTTACAGGAGAGTCTCAGAATTATAAAAGTCAGTGACAAAGAGGATTTTCACAGAGCCACAAGTTTGGCACATACCAAATTCCAGGGTAGTCCAATGCAGAAAGCAGAGTGTAAACATGGTGTGTTTGTACATACAAAGACCCTACTCTCTGAGGCATGTGTCCAGAAGCCCCATGTTTGCTGCCCAAAGGCACTGTCCTGGCTGTGAAGGTCAGGAGCAGTCGGGTGCTTTTTCTGACCAGCAAGGGGACAGACAGAATGGACGTACAGATCCTGGTATTGCTATGTCAATGCTCATTTCAGGCCTGAAGGCACTGGCAACTTCCCACAGCTTCATAATAAAAACTACTTCGTGGGTAAAATAAATATATTTTATTAGGCAGATCAATATAGTTTTTCCAAGTATAAGTATCTCATTTAATCAAAGGATGCAACCTCTAGCCTCAAGTCTTAAGGTACTTTCAGTGGGCTTTATAAACATTTAATGCAGTACACAAGTCGAATCTGTGGGGTCTTTAACCTTGGACAGCCTGGAGTATGGACTTATCCACAGCTATTTCTCCACTCCAGAGTGGTCTTAGAATGTCTTAGAAAATTGAATAAAGCTTCAAAAAATTTATTTGGTCTTCACAAGGTAGTAAAGCATGTAGAGGATATTATAACAAAACAAATAATGAAAACTGTGACCAGGTGTAAAGGATGACAGACACAAATAACAGACAGCATGTTGAAGAGCATCAGTCAAATTATGTATGAGTTGTATATGATGGGTGAATACCTAAAATGAGAAATAACAGTGGTTCAAATATCACCAGTAACATCACTCCCTAGAATCATAACATAATCTGTGGAAGGTTGAATTTTTACTTTAAACTCAACACAAGATATCTGCTTCAGCGATCCCTGCGTTTCTCAGGGTCTATTCCCCAGTGTTAAGAAACTCAGATAATTTTTTCTGTAAAGTGCAAGATCTCTTAAGAAACGTGAGAGAAACAGCTGAAGTTCTGGTTCTTGTCCGCAATTCTGCATGACAGAAAGAACAGCTCTGATCAGGTGCTGTATTCATTTGGGGGTCTCTAAATTTTGAGTCCTGGAAGAGACCATAAATAAATAGATTTTCCATTTTGTTTGCTTCTAATCTTTGGTGTCATTGTCTTTGATGACTGTCACTGTTCCAGAGTAGTTTGTTTTCCTTTTGCAACATTTGTACGTGAGGAAGAAAAAACATTTTGTTAATAGCAGCAAAGTAAACTGCAAAGTCATAATTGGCAGAAGGGGAACAGCAATGGCTTTTTAATTTTTTTTCAAAAGATTTGTATTTCAAGTTGATAGCATCACGTCAAACTAATGAGACAAAGTAAGAAGTGGAAAACTAGGAGAAAGTTAGGTTGTCACTGTTGACAATTAACTAACGATTATTCATTCCCATGATACTCATTGTAATAATGATAATTATGATTTACTAATTTTGTTTCATTGTGGAGGCTGTTAACATTTGATTTCCTCGGCTCTTCCTCGCAGTTTCCATTAATTACTGTCCACTTCCTTTCTAGTTTTTCTATTGAAACTAAAAAAATTAACAGTCTTTAAAGTCTGCTCCAAAAGTATTTTTCAATTGATTTTCAAACTAATTGGAAATGATATATTTCACTGCCTGTCTGTCCCATCATCACACGTCTCAAAATATGAGTTTTGTTGAAAGAAACTTATTCTTCCTTTTTCTACCTTGACTTGCAGACATGCTTTTTCCGTTTGCTGACTCCAGTAACTGACTTCTTTTCCAGCCCAGATTCTTACCATTGTGCAGGGCTCCATTCAGTCTCATATCTTATTGAGCCCAGCATCTAAGCTACCGACTTGTTTCCTGGCCCTTTCTGCTGAGGGTCATTTGCTGTCACTTCATCCACCTCCATCTGCTCGATACCCCAGACCCTTGCACAAGTAGCCTTCCTCATTAAGTCTTCCTCATAAAGTCAGTGAAGACCACTCAGTTGGAGATCTAGACCATGGTCACAAATTATGGATAATCTACATAATGCAGATGTAGGAAGAATAAGCTTGACATTATTAATTTGATACAGTAGGTAAAACAGTTTTCTCTGTTAAATCTAGCAATGGCTACCTCTTATGAAGGTCATACCCATCCCAACCTACACTTATTCTGGACAATTAATACCATGCTTGAATTTCCAAATTTTTTCTGTTACCAGAAAAATCCCCTCAGAGTCCTCACATTGCTAATACTGATGGATCCTGGGAAAGCTTCAGTGGTCCCTGTTATAGTGGCTCCAGACTTTTGAAGTGTGTTAGGTCTATTTTAGGGAATTTTTAAACTGTAGTTTAAAACAAAAATCCACATCTTCTAGAAGCTGAAGGAAATCTACAATTCATACTGATATCTCACTAGATCTGTAATCCTTGCTTCCTCCTCCTGCTCCAGCAAGTGCTGGATTAAGTTGTCTCAGTCTTTTGGCTGTAGCCTGGCTGGTGCAAAGGCTTTGCTGTGGCTCAGCTCCCCATGACCCTTGGCAATTACAGTGAAGCACCCAGTGCCACCCTGACTAATGGGCGACAAAGACAAATTATTCTGTGAAATTCCTTTTGGAAGGCTGACCTGACCTGGTTGCCTTCCCACCAGTGCAGCCATGCTTCGTGGTTCGCGAGCCTGTGCCGAGTGGTGAGGTAGTAGAGCAGACAGTGGCTGAGATGCAAACTGCCTCAGGGCTGCCAATTTTGTGAGACACAAGGCCTCAAGTTTGCAGAGCAGAAGAGACCAGAGCTGTGGCCCAAGTACCACATTCCCTTTTGGCCCCACTGCAGGACAGTCAAACCAAGTCAGCATGGGAGGTGCCAGAGGGCTCTGCTCAGCCAGTGTGCCAACAGAGCTCCTCTGCAGAGCTCCTTTGCAGAGCCCCTATGCATTGCTTTTAGTCACTTAATCAGATTTTCCTTGTTCTTTACTGGCAGATCAGCTGTCCATGTCCTCAGTGTCCTCTTACAAAGAGGCCCAAGGGCTAAACCTGTCATAATACAAGCACATAAATATATTTGCATACCACATGGCAACTTTAGCAGAAAACAAGTTTTTCCAGGTCTTGTGTAGATGAAAAGAGCTATTATTGATGCAACAGTACTGCAGCAGTGTTTGCAGAAGCTTTCGCATCCAACTGCTACTTCACCATCGGAAACAAATCCACAAACCACAGTTTGTACCTACTTGCAATCAGAGCCCCTTTCATCTGTACATACCTAAAGCAAAAAATGAAGAATTAAAGAAAAAAAGCTTTCTGCCAGTATCATATCTCTGAGGCTTCAGGTTTCCTTCTTTACCATGTCCCTGAAGTGCTTGGGGATGCAGGAGCATTCTGCAAATACTGGGAAATTCTGAGGGACGTTGCCTTCCCCTGTGTAGGAGCAGATAGACAGTGACAGGTAGGTATGCAGCAGAGAGAAGCAGGAATATGAAACACATTCCTGGGTGTCCATTTGGCTGCTCTAGCCACTCAAACCACATTCCCAAAATGTAGGTGCAGAGCTGGGATGTTGGGAAAGGACTCAGGAGATGGAGCAGCTGAGAATAAGGTGGAGTCCAAAAAAATTGTAGGGAGTATCATGGGAATGCAGGTCTAAGACAAACCAGGACACTTCTTCCTTCAGTGCCTTTTAGATTTTCCATTACATAGGTCCAAGAAATCTGTACTTGTAGAGGAAACTCATCACAACTGATGGTAAATTCTCTCCCCTAAGAAGGGTGATTTAATCAGAACAAATATCACATTTTTTGAGGAAAACCACCACCTTTCAGCCCACTGGGACAGCCAAGGTGCTGACTTTGCCTTCAAAGCTCAGGAAAACATCATGTCAGATACCCGTACTCCAGAGGCCCTGGTTCGCTATGCAGAGAACCTTGGATGCTGAGATGTTGCTGAAGGAGTTTGTGTTGGGAGGCAGCCTGACCTTTTGCAAAATAATAAAAAGAGGCTTACAGATGTTCCTGTTAGATATGGGGATAATAACTGCCCCATGGCATGTCAAGAAGGGACTAAAAGTATAGGCCAGGTGGATTGTTGTTAGAGAGGACTCACGACAAGGAGGGGATTCTCAGGTTATTTAGAAGGAGAGAAATAACTATTATTCTGCAAACATTAAGAACTGGGGGACAGGAGAAGAACAGCTACGTTGTGTTATCTGGAGAAATTCAGAAAAGAAGGGGGAAAAGGGAGGTGAAATATTAATGTAAGATGGATGTGCAGAAAGGGCTTTCGCTTGTGGGAATGGGAGTGAAGAATTTGCTAATACCCTCCAGTGCAGTTCATCTGTTTTTCTCCCTGACAATAAAAATGTACCAGATGGATATGGTTAACCAAATCCCTTGAGGAGAAAGGCTTTAATTTCCTTCCTTTTCTTCTCTTCACCTTTATCAACACTGAGGAAGGGATGAGACCAAAACAAATTCACAGAACCATTCATCAACAGCCCAGGGGAAGTCAAATCCCTGTGCAAAGGTTTGACTGGCAGAAGGACAAATATATGCAACATGCCAATGGCAGCCCATTGTCTGGACTTCCTGCATATTAATTCCCCTGCCTGATATTTTATGTTGCAAATATGGCAATAGGAGATTGACATCCTCATGGTGCAATATGATATAAATGTGCCATAAATAGCAGCAAGAAAATGTCTGAAAGCAATTAAGGGCTACTGTATATGACCCAGTCAGTGCATTTAAGACGATTTGAAATAGTCTAATTCGGCTCCCACAGATATGAATAAGGGTTTGTCTGTTTAAGTTCCCAGGAAAGCTCATCTGAATCTACTTCTGAATGGAGTAGCATAACCCCCTGCATGCAGGATTATAGCTGCCTTTGATGATACAATTTAGTTCATTCCCAAAGGAGCAGTGGATCAAAAACTCTCATTAAGAACAGGTTGTCCATTTAAGATTAACACAGATCTTCATTTCCTGCTCCTGTGGAGCTGTGGGCCCCAGAGCTGACTGGACAGCAGGTGGCATGTCTCATCCCTTGGTTTTTGTTTCTTGTGGTCTCTGGGTGCAAGGATGGATCTTGGGTCTGGATGATTTTTCTGCTGGCATACTGTGCTTCTTGTAGGGTGGCTTGGGTTGCACAAAGAATTGGTTTTGGGGAAGCTCATATGTGCTCTCTGGTGGTCACATGTCCAGGGCTTCCTTTGATATGGGCAAGGAGAGGATGTCCCCCCAACTCAGGCATCTGGAAGTAGAAGTGGGTCCCCTGGTTAGACACCTAGTGCTGAACATCTGCTGTGGTGCTGTTCTACCTGTCCCTGTACAGGCTGAAAAGTCCCAAGCACAGAATGAATGTGGAAGGAGGGAGATCACTGTGAAAGGTGAAGATTTCTCAGATTTTTGCAATTATTCTTCTAAACAAAAATGTAACTATTTACCTGCCTATACAACTGAGGCATTGATATTTGTTGAAGTATTAATTAATTCATACTGTATAAAACTTAGGACTTATTTATTTATTTATTTATTGAAAGTAGGTGTTTTATCTGCAGGAAATTTTGACAGGCACCGGATTGATCTGACCTTTACCAGTGGGAATATGTTCCTGCAGCTGTTCACACTGGGAGGAGCTCCAGCAATGTCATTGATTTTTTGCTCTCCCTGTAACAACACCCCACTTGCTCTCTTAGACCAAACACCTGCCCCACTAATGTGGAATTGCTCAAGTGTCAGCTGCTTCATTAATCACACTGATGTTTGGGTATTTTGCATTTCTAATCAAACCCCTACCTGCCATATCAATACCCAATTGATTGATTGTGTTTACAGACCTAGTGAATGCTTTGCAAGAATACTGATAAACTTTTCACTTAAAAAGTAAGACTGCATCATCTGTACTTAACGAAAAGATAAAATCCAGAGTCTCAGTATTAGAAATGAACAGAACATCAACCACTTAATTTCACTGAGTTATCTCTGTGCTGTGTCGCATCATTTCTGTTTGACTTAGGCAAACCTCAGAAAGGCATTTGGACACATGGGGAGATGCAGAACAAACCATTTTCTTCTGTATTTTGCTTCAATAGTTTATAACCTCCTTAAAATATATTTGCACTTCATTTCTCATGTAAATTTGTCTAGCCTTGCTTTGAATCATTATTTCTTGTCATGCCATTGTCCATAATTATGAAGTGAATTAAAGAACACTTCTATTCCCAGTTAATATTCCTCTTGAGGTCACCTCAAACTTTTCTTTCCTGAGCTAAAGTGATGGTGCTCTTTACATCTCCCATGGAATTGTATTTCCTCTACTCTCCACAATTTTTAGGGTATTTTTGCACTCTCAGCAGTATTTCATTGTTCTTTTAATATAAGTATGTCAGAACGTAACATTATCCTAGTCCTATTCTAGCCAATTTTGTACATAAAGGTAAAAGCCATCTTTCCACCCTTAATCATTACTTCCCTCTTTACAACGTCAGGAATGTTTTTAACCTTTTCTATCACAAAATGCTGTAGCAGTTTATGCATTCTCACTTCCCCAAATGCTTTCTAGAATTACTTTCCAGAACTTTCCACCCCCATCTGGATGCTAAAACCAATTCTCTTTTGGCCAAAGCAAATACTGCAGGCTATACTGAGACACACAAGACACAAATGCCACCTGCACGCTTGTTAGGCCTTCCAGGTGAATATAAATTTACTTGTGTCAGTTCACAGCCAGCACAGGAATGGGCAGGTACGAGCATTGCAATGACTATCTGGTTCATATGGAGATAATCTCTTCTTGGTTTCAAAAAAGCCTAAGAACTTGTATGGACTCTACCATTTAGAGACCTGAGTCCCTTGCAAGGTTTCCTGTATTTATGCAGAAAACACACCTGGATACATTCAGGTGTTCATACTGGTGTCTGAAGAAGAAAAAAGAGTCACTGATGCATAAATAAAAGCTCTTATGTGAGAGAGACTGCAACTTTCCCCATCCTTGGCATGGAGAGCACCCAAGTCCCTGTGTTACTGGCTAGCCAATGGGAGGCAACCCTCCAGTCCTTCAGCTAAACTTATTCTGTGCTTTGCAAAGGAATGAGGCATTTGCTAATCCAATATCTAATGTTTTACCTGGGGATTTGTCACTTGCTTGTACAGGGAGAGACCTGAGGTCTAGTCCCTGCTTTGAGAGCAATACATGCATTAGACTGGGAGTGATTTGTTAAAGTGCTACACTGCCTCTTAGTTCAGGAACAGAAATCCCAACATGCAAAGAGTTTACCCCAAACTGATCCCTGGACTGTAAATAGATTAATTTATGACAACAAAGTTTCCGATCTGTGCAGTATTCACTCAATTTAAATGAGTAACAACAAAAATGCTTTGAAATGTGGCTTTATCTAGGGTGGATTTATTTATTTATTGTAAACTTTGATTAAGTTTTCACAAGGTCTTATTGATTTTGGCACATACATTTTATTGTCTGTCTACAGGACTGTGTCAAGTAAGCTATTATATTAGATATAGAATAATTTTTCTGGTAATATTTTGGCTACACACCATATCACTTTTCTCCACTTTAGTCCTACTTTTCCCAAATGTTTTATCTCCAGCAGCAGCCTCAAAGACTTTTTTGTCTGTGCGCTCGGTGGTAGTTAATTATGACCTCTAACGAGCCTGCTGAATTACACCAATCAAGAAATACATTTACTGGGGCTTTCCACGGGTGCAGCTATATTGGTGTACTGAATATATACCCTCAAAAAACCCCACAGGCTTCCTAACTGCTCCGTGCTAGTGATTAGACAAGATTAACATTTCACGGGAACTGTGTCAGCGCGAATGTGAATGTGGTAAAATTGAGCACAGTGATAACACTTTGTGGTGAACAAGTTTTCAATCAATGATTCAAAATTATAGCATGTTATCTTCCCTCAGCTAAGATTGCAGAGACTGCAGATAAAGTGTTGACTTTATTTTCCATATTTGACTGGAGATTATGTATTTTCCTGTACTGACAGCTCAGAATTATCATTAAAGATTAGTCTTATTCACATCACTTTCATAGCAAACACTGAGAAAACTATAAAAAAAGAGTATTCCAAGTCATTTTTTGTATCTTCAGCCATGGGCAAAGGACATAGCTTGCCACTTTGCCCATTGCTACTGTTTTGGGGTGGTGATAGGGATGAGCAGTGCAGAGGAGTGGTCGTGGTTATCAGCACGATAATGCTGATAATAACTTCTTGTGAAGTAATAACTTGCCTGCCTGTGCCTGGTTGTGAAAAGGATGGTAGGATCATGTCCCCAGCCCTTCCCTCCATAAACCAGTCATGTCCACACCTCTTCCCTCCTATCCTGGTCTCAATGCCACCATGATCCTAAACTCTCTTGAGTTCTTGTGATCCTCTCTCCAAACAACAATGCCCTTACGCACTGTGAAGCACAGGACACCATATGGATGAGTCTGCCTCATTCACAGGAAGGATGACATGGGGGAAGTGATGAGGCCTCTACAATCCTGCCCTGTATCCAGAGGATCCCTGCCAGGCAGCAGGGGGAAGGCATGCGTGGTGGAAAACAGGGGTCCTGACAGCAGCAATGGCCCATGGCTGAATGAACAGGAACAGAAATAGAGATCAGGGGGAGTTTTCAGTTCCCTACTTGGCACTCATTAGACCGTATCTAGACACTGCACTTTTGTCCTCTCTCACTATAAAAAGTACACTGATAAACTGGAGTGAGCTCAGGGTAGACGATGGGGCTGGAGCATGTGTCCTGTGAGGAGGTACTGGAGAACTCCCATAGGGGAAGTGAACTTGTTTAACCTGGACTAAAGATGGCTTTAGGTGGCCTAGCAGCAGCCCAAAGCACCTGTGGGAAAGCCATTGAGGATACTTTCAAGGTGGGGCTGGGCAGGAAGAAAGACACAAAAGGCATAAAAGTTGAGATGTAAGAGTTTCAACCTGAGCATAAGGAGACACACTTTGTCCACGAGAACAACTGGTCAGAGGACAGAGAGGTTTTGCAGTCTCTGGCTTTCGAGGCTTTCAAGACTGAACTGTATGAAGCCCTCAACAGCCTGGTCTGAACTCGGAGCTGACCTGCTGTGAGCAGCAGATTGGACCAGAGACATGTGAGGTCCCTCCCAGCCTGAGTTATTCTGTGATTTTATTAGCAAACTATCCCCTCCCCATCACTGGATAACACTGCCCTACTCTAACTAGATATGGCCACCAGTGATGGCAATAGATACGGCAATCAGTAAAAGTAGTCCTAAATAAATACAAAGGAATTAGAAGAGAGGTGAAGCAAATGAGACTCCTGTGTAAAGACAACCTTTCATCCCTACATTGAACCTAAAGATACGAAAGGAGAGGTGCAACAAAAAAGCCTGATATGTGTATTGATTTATGGTAGTGTAACATCAATAACACTGCATATTAATGGTAACAATTCTCCAGCAGGCTGGTCAAACACTGGAGCACACTTCTCTGAGAAACTGTGGTCTTCACTCTTGAAGATAGCCCTTGGCTGTATGTGCTCTGATCTAACTTTGAAGGTGCATCTCATTTCAAAGCTGGCTTTTTTTGCATGCGGTGTTAGAGCAAATGGCCTCCTGAAACCCTGTACAACGTAAAACACAAGAACAGAAACCTCTCAAGAGAGCTGAGATCTAGGCAGGAGAAGTGGTGCCAGGAGAACACTGATGATAAGCATGGAAAGTTTTTACAAGACTCCTGACTGTCTCTTACCCCTTCTCTATTGGTTCTTCTCAAGAGAGCAGTGCTCACCTCGCCAAGAGAAGAGATGGAGTGGGGGGCTGAGAACATTAATAACCTTTTCAGTTACAAGTCCAGCATGTGAAGATCTTAGCATGAGAAACTGAGGTCTTTGGTCCTAACACATGGGGTGCAAACATGTAGTTTCTTCCTTCAGAACCCCCATTCTGGAGACCTTTGATATAATTTGATATTATTTGTTTTGTCTCTGGTGGCAAGGCATCAGCTGAAGACATGATTTCTATGACACATATCAGACAGGAGAACCTCATCTAAATCAGATGTGGCTCAGCTTTTCCAGCTGATGTGGCTGAACGCAACCCACAGGAGTTCAGCAGTACATCCATCTTCCATCTGCCTGCAAAAAGGCCTGATAGCCTGGGATCTCCCTCCTCGCTTTTGCTGGAAACACCTTGCTCAAATGATTTTAGAGCACTGCCAGGAAGTGCAGCTGAAAAATGCTTGATGCTAATTTTGCGTGAATAAAGATGACTGAAATATTATCAAGAGTAGCAGAGGCCGCTGTTTCTGAAGTGAACACTGAGGATAGTTCAGGTCACCTAAGGGAAGTGATGGTGCTGGAGGATATGAGGACGGAAGAGTCACATGTCCCCAGCTCCCCTTTTGCAAGCACTGATTGCTGCCACTCACAGCTGCAGCATCTGCTGCTGGAAAGGCTGGAAGCACCTACAAAATCTTAAGGCCCTTCCACGATGGAACTTTATGGGAAATACCCCCTGGCGCTCATCTCAGCCAGCTCCAGCTGACACCAAGCAAAGCGAGGCACTCCTCTGCAGCTCTGTGTGCAGGTAAGGGAAACTGCTGTCCTCAGCCTCCCCACCACCCACAGGTATGTTTTTAACCAGGCAGCTTCAGGAAGCGGGTCATGACCACAATCTGGAGCCCTGCTGTGCCTTCACTAATGTCACAAAGGCTTCTGATACAGCTATACAGCATAAATAAAATGCAAAAATAAACAATCTGTGACAGAAATGAAGCATTTTAACTGATGTGTGAGGATCTAATTTTTGTTTCTCAAGATTATCTGCCTTTGAATACTGGCTACAGTTCTGCTTTTCATCCCACTTGGGCAGGAATATTTACAAAAATTGAAAAATACCTCGCTTTCATTTTTGGAATCATAAGTTCAGATAAAACATCCCTGCTACAGGATGCAGTGCCCTGTGTCCTGGCAGAGGATTGCTATGAAAGAGTAAAGTGAAGCATAAGTTCTGATAATGCAATGTATTGGACTCAGGAGTTGACAGGATTGCTACTAGAAATAAATTAAGCTATTGGCACATGAGAAGGGCTGGGTTCTTGTCTCTGAGGCTCAGGATGTTTCCTCCCTATTGAGACAGACTCCATTTCTCTGTGATGCTTGTTCTGCAATGTGCTGATTACAGTGACCTTCTTCAGGATTTATTACAGCTCTAGATAGCACAAGGAAAGCTAAATAATAATGACAGATTCATGCCCCCAGGGAGCATCCAGTGTAAGAAAGGCACACTAAAAGAGATGGTAAGGCACAAAAGATGTAGGAAGAAGAACAAGATATCCAGAGAAGAATATGCTTCCATCCAGCTTTATACTTGCTGTCTCTGCCCCTTGTTGCTGTCAGAATCAGAGACAGCATCTCTGATGACGAGTCGGTAGAAGACAAAGTGATGTAGCCCTAACCCAGAGGTCTGAGCTCCTGCTCCCAGGGCACATGGCAACATGCAGACGTGTCAGTGTTCCTGGTGGAGAAGCAGGCAGAGTATTGTCACAGATGGACGAGAGTCTGTTGCTGGTGTGACAGATGAGCAATGGATCTAATTATATAACTGGAAGAGGAGAACCATCTTGCACTCTCCTGTGATCTAGGGAAGTCATTGCAAAGCTGCTGTGTAGTACAAGGAGCAGTGTAACATTAGCTGCTCTACAGCACTGCAATGCATCACACATGTACCCATTTCATGGCCACCCTAATATATGTCACTGCCTTTGCTTGCCAGTCCATCACTTGAAAAGGGACAGGAGGTGTAAAAAGCCTCAGTCACATAACTGCACTGAGAGTGTAAGTTTCACACAACTCATGCAGAGAGCAATGAACTGTAGCAAGGGCTTATATTCACTTTCCATTTACTGCTCAGCTGCTATTCATAAAAGAGCATGGAAAAACAATTCCAGCTGACTGCATGTCCTAATGCATTTCTGTTCCTGTAATCATTCTGTTTTATCTCGATTATAACCAGAACACGTACAGTAGCGAGAGAGGGAGAAAGGCAGCAGAAAAGAAGATGTATAGCTATACAATAGTTACCTATACCATGGATACTGAGGCACATGGAAAATGACGTGATTGGTGACAGTCAACATGATTTCATTGAAGGCAGGTTGTGCCTGACAAATTCAGTGGCCTTCTACAATGGGATTACAGCTTTGGTAGATGAGGGAAAAGCAACAGACATAATCTAGTGCAAGATATTTGACAACGTCCTGCACAACATTCTTGTCTCTAGTCTGCAGAGACATGGATTGGACAAATGGACCAGTTGGTGAATAGGAATTGCCTGGACACTGAAATAGCTGCAGTCAACAACTCAATGTCCAAGTGTCAAGCAGTGCGAATGGCATTTCTCAGGGGTTGGTATTGTGACTGGTGCTGTTTAACAACTTTGTCAACGACGTGGACAGTGGCATTGAGTGCACCCTCAGCAAGTTTGCCAGTGACACCAAACTGTGTAGTGAGATTGACACGCTGGAGGGAAGGGATGTCAGCCAGAGAGACCTTGACAGGCTTGAGAAGTGGCAATTCACAAAACACAGTAGAGAGACGGGCATGCAATAGTATGCACTCTCCTAGTTTTCACTGTGGATGAAAAAGCTGCTAATGAAATTGAATTATCCAATACAGTCAGCTAACTATGTTACCCTTGGGCTGCAGAGGCGTTTGAGGTTTTGCAAACCCACAGTTTTTCTTTTATAAAAAACGACTATATGGAACAGGCAGAAAAACAAATTACATTGGTAATCCTCACAAAAAGTGTTTCAAAGAAACTATCTAAAGAAATTAAAAGAGAGACTTTTTACTGATGCCTTCTCTAGCTTAGCTAACAGACTTCCTGCAGCTTCAGTGGCGGATCTACACACTCTGTGGTGCTGCATTTTTAGTAATATTTAATGACCTTCTGACCTGAATGATTTGCGTATTTCCATATTTCCATCCGAATTCCAGATTAATAACCCTGCCATTTGGTGCTAGGTGTAAACAGATCATACCAGAGGCATGTAAAGGAGAAGTTTTGTAAAGACATGGATGTGGCTGCACAGATCAGAAGTGCCCTCCAGTATGGAGGGGTGCCTAGGGTGGTGGGAATGTGTCTGGCATCCTTAGTTGTGGTAGGCTTTGCAGGGGTACACAGCGTGTGCACCAAATCTGTGTAGTCACCCATTATCCCATTGCTGAGTCCGAGAAAGAAAGCAACTCATCGCTGCAGACTTCTCAAGGCTCCTGCCGCTCTGTTGTTTGAACTGTCTGTACAGGTGTATGTTGTACTCAGACACGAAAGAACCACGCAGACACCGTTCTGTCAGGATAAGAGCCAGGGCCAAAAGAGAGAGCAAGAAGGGCTAAAAAGAAGGAAGAAGAAGGAAGAAGAAGGAAGAAGCAGCCCCAGCTCTTTATTTAGTCAGTTATATATCTTTTTAGAGACAGCCATGGATTGGAGGATGGGGTTACCACCTCTCAATGGCACTGGTCAGACCAAAAGTCTATCATAATTCTCTGCCTAACAAAAAGAATGATAATAATAGATACTGGTAGGTAAACATGCTGATGTTTACAGTAAAGTGCCTGAGAAATTCTACTACAAGCATGAAAACATAGAAAGACTGCAAAACTCAGGGTGACAGGTGTATTTTCATACGCCTGATGTTTCAGCAGGGCAAAACAGAGGCAAAAACACAGCCTGCTTGTGGAGTGTGTAAGACATCTGTCACGGGTCACATTTTCTTTTTTCTGCCAGATCTCACACTTTCTTCCTCTTCATCTGCTGATAACAGTTTTCAGAAGGTTGAAGTCCTTGGATTGCTGGTGTGATCAGGAAGGAATCATGCCTCACTAGTGATTTTTATTTGAGTTGTTGATAATTACTACCTGCAGTGTTGCCTCAAGTCTGCTGGCCTTTTGTGTCCTGCAAAATTATTGAGAAAAAGACTTAGTGAAAGTTTTGGAAACAGGACTGTAGACAAAATTGAATGTGCAAATAGGCTTCTAAAATCTTCATCTGTATTTTATGCATTGTGACAACTCTCAAATTCTTCATCTTGGGCTAATGCAATTCCTTATGTGCTAGGTACCTCACAAATGCAGAAAAAAACCCCCAGATGTTCTTTCTTGATATATTTGTCACCCAGGCACATAGATTTTGCGTCTTCATTTTTGTATCACTTTAATAAAGAATTTTAAGGAACAAGTAAACGATACACCTTTGAAATTGGTGCACAGACTGGAATCATGCTCAAGTAACCAATGCAAATCTGGTGGTACTGACATACCTCGGTGGACAACTGCCTTGGTTTAAAGCTATTCATTTCTAATAGACTTTCTCTGACTTATACTTGCTGCAAATCTTGTCCTTGAAATGAATCTAGTTTGTGCACGATGACTAGGATTTAAAAGGAGCCTACACATACTATTTTCCAAAATCCCATTACATTTTAATAACATTTCTATTTCTAACTGACTGTGGTCTCTTGAAAAATTCAGCTTGAGTTCCCATTTTCCACACTGCTATCACTAAATCATCTCTATGGTGATTCTGTCCAGAAAGATCAGTGTTAATTTTTATTTTTGTTAGCAGCGCCTGTCCTGCATTTCAGTGGTTTAGTGGTTCTTCTTGCCTGACTTGTTTTTGCTCTTCATGTTTTGTTTATCATCCTTGCTAAGGATATCTCTGAATATAGAGTAACACTCATACCTGACACCATGAACAGGAAAACTGATGAGTCACAGCAGCTCCCATTTCCCACCGGCATCAGCAATGGAGAAATATCCAGCTAGGAATAACCACGTACTTTATAGTCAGTTTTTCCCATTCCTATCACCCCAAGTTATGGATATTTTCTAAACTGTATATTTACAAATGTGCAAAAAAAGCTTAAAGTTTAAAATTATAAAGGGATAGTCAAGACACACTGTCCATCAGCCATCACCAGAACTCTCCCTCCACCTGGCCTCTTTCAATCAGTCTGAGTCCTATTCCCTTATGATGACCACCCCTAGGATGGGATGGAGAAGGATGCTGCAAAGTCCAACAACATTATTACATCTTATAAGTGCCACATGCAGTAATACTACCAGGGTAAAAGATCTTCTGCCTCCTTTACATTCCCCTTATACCCTTGACTGGCTTCCAGGAAAGCTGTTTCGAGCAAACAAACTATGTATGGTCAGCCTGTAATACATCTCACGGGCTGGCCAGCATTACATAGCCAGACTTACAGTGAAAGCTCAGTGCAGGAGTGGGGGGAGATGGAGCAGCTTCTGTGCTTGGGGAACACCAAGGCTTCTGGTGGCCTCTTGCCATTCAATTCACTGGCACTTTTCAGGATTTAATACCTGGGAGATGGAGGGTGGGATTAAGTGGCTCCTACAGCAGAAGGGGTGTGAGGCTGGACTTCATAGCACACAGGACAGTAGATCTGTCCATCTCTTTGGAAGAAAATTGTACCTGTGGGAATTTAACTAGTGTAAAAATCCTCCCTAGTTATATAGTCATCATCAACCTCTTCCAGGGCATCCTTTTTCTCTCTAGAATTTAGTTGTCTTTAGCAGTTATTCCTATCTAACTCTTTGAGAGAGTTTGCACGCACTCCTGCTTTTAAATAATATGATAAAATATATGGGCAGCTGAAGTTCTGTAGTACTTGAAGCATCTCTGATGAATACACATGCAGATACATGCTTCCTGAATTAATTCTGAAATACTTCAGAGACCTTGTCACAGTGGGAGACACTGGTTTCCTCAGAAACACTCTGCTGAGCATTTCTTGCTGGAATGTTCAAGTTATGATCCTGGGCTCAGGGCTCTGCTCAGCATTGTATGGCCTCTCACCAACAGCAGCTCCATTCATATTTCACCATTTCTTTTGCACTAAGTGCCTTGCAAGATGAGGGGAACAATTCAGAGCCCTTGCCCTCTCATGGACTGTAAGGGACAGCTTTGGAAGGATGTGCAACCTGGTCCCAGGGGCTACCTGTTTGGCCAATAGCTTTCACAGGCTGTGCTAGGGCAGGACACTGCTACACCTGCACGAGGCCACCTCTGTGAGGGTGAGCCTCACTGCCAGAGGGACATGGCTTGTGTCATTTCACAAGTCATGTACTGATGATTTTGAACCCACAGTGTCACAGAGATTGTCTGGTCCCTGTGTCCAGAACACTTTCCAGGCTCAAGGACTGCCCCTGACCCCTGCTAAAGCCTGAGGACTGGCACGGCAATGGTGTCCTTCTGCTTTTGCTGCTTGAGCCCACTTGTCAGGGCATGAAGGCGCTTGTCCAGGCTGGTGCTATCCCATGGGACTGACTGGTGAGGTGGCCTTCTGCACATCCAGGCAAACAGGGGGTTGGAGCCAGCCACAGTCCAGTGGGCAGTTGTCCAGAAACCCTCCTCCTTTTCCCACTCAATCCACCAAACTGCAGACACTGGCTCCACGCCACGCTCCATCCCACCACTGAAGAAATTATTACAACAGCTCTATGCTATCACATTAAATTAGTATTTTTCCCATCTAGGACATCACACTTCTTGGAGGTGGGGAGGTCGGTAAGTGACTCACTCACAAGGACTCATCCATCATGTCCCACCTTCCCACCTCCCACCTTCTCCCTGTGGGACTGAGGGAAAGCCCATAGTGCCAGACTGGGAGGTTGGGGCCAATCACCTCCAGGGGAGCCAACAACCATCTCATAATGAGATGATGGACCAGGCACTCTATCTTCCAATTAAGGACATAAGTGGGGCTCTACACTTGCAGCCTACTACTTCCAAACATTTTTCAGGCTGACTGACTCTCACGGCTGAGAGGAGACTCAGGATGGCAAATTCTGCTCGGAGCAATCTTCAGCGTGTATTAAGAGAGTCAAAATGGTAAAGGGTGACCAGACTCATGTTTGTAGCAAGTGGAGCTGGAAATGTCACGTCAGTGCAGAGTTGTTATAAACCACAATAGTTCCTGCCTTGTGGTGAGCTGTGTGGCTCTCAGAGTACAATGACCTGCACTGATTTGTCAGTGGTCTTCCTGCTCTTCTCCTCTTACTGTGACGTCTTCCTGCAGTCAGGAAGCAAGGGGAGACTCTCCAAGTACATGTTTTAAAGGGTTCTTTGCATTTCTGCAGGTGTTCAGTTCTGCAGTGGGGGTAATAAAAAATTAATAGAAAATTAACATGATTGTATATGTTTCATTAAAAACAAATAGCAAGATGAAAAAGCCAGTTCTCACACACACAGATTTAACTTGGATGCTATTGAGTTGAAAGAAGTTGAAAGACTAACCCAGAACTAGAAAGTAAAATATAACACATTTTATTTGATTTTTCTTCCTAACTGGATAAGCTTCTGAAAATTAATTCTTAAAAAATATCAAAAACCTCACATGCTGCTTCTTTTTGGAAAATGATCTCTGCATTTACTGGGTTGATCATGCCAGAATTATTTACAAATTATCCAGACATACCTGAGACTCTGCATAAAACTTGCTGGAAAAAAAGAATTACGTTTTTAATATGAAATTTAAGGAGGGAGAAGAGAAACAAGAATTTAAATAGAAAAAAAATACATGTTGTCTTCTAAAAAAATGTTAAGTATAATATTTAGGAGAAATTGTGGGTGTTTTTTCCCCTGAAGATAATATCTCTGAGGCAGAAGCTGTTGATCAGCTCCTGCAAACTTTCATGGCTGTGGTGATGAGAAAATGATATAGCAGCCAGGTTCTTTTGAGTCTGATCTGTAACACTGTGATCATCTCTAGCTCTCTGCTTTCCTCTTTGTTGTTTTCCTGCCACCTTGCTTTAAAACACAAGCTCTAGACTGGAGTTGTTTTGTTACTGTCAGACATTGTGCCCAAAGAAAAATGTTTTACTTTTTTAGCTTTTATTTCAAGCAGCTATATTCTTTTCAAGTTCATCCTTTTTACCGTCAGCCATGGTTGCAGACAGACAGCTGATTGTCAACAGTTTCCTATGGCACTGATTCATCTCTCAGTGTCTTTTCGTTTTTCCATCAAAAAGTATTTGTAAGTAAAAAATGTTGACCAGTTCTATTGTGCTCTCTGAAACTTTAAAAGAGCAGTGGTTATGAAGTCCTATAACAAGCTGTCATGTCTTCCTTTCTTCAGCTTTTGACCATAGCTGAGCTCACTGATTAGAATGCAGGATTTGTACTATTAGATGAATATAGAAAAAAAATCAGAATGCCTGATGCCACAAGCAATTACAGTGAGAAAAAGAGTGAGAGAAAGAGTGAGGAAAAACATTCAGGTTATTAAATGTAGCTGTCTTTGGAAGAAGCCCCTCAAAATCATAACAATACTTACTTTCAGTTGCATGAGAACTGTGATGCTATTTCACTGGCAGTGGCTTTTCAGATCAAACCAACTATTTAAACCTGAGTCAGTAGTTCCCTCTCACTGTGTTTGGGTCACCTTATGGAAAGGCTTTCAAGTGTACAAACAAGCTCCCTTCTGGGTGAAACAGAACCAGGAGATATTTCTCATGAATTCACCAATGTCTCTGATGGGTGTTCATCCTTGGGGCCAGAGTGGGTCTAGTCTGAGGGAAACTACCTTGAAATGGGAGAACCATGGGTTCCCATGGCTCAGCACCATGTTTTATGCACAGACCCATTCCAAGGCATTGCAGACACAGCCTGTGACTAAAGAAAGGTGGCAGAGTATTCCTTGAAATCAGCCAACACTGCAGTGTTTGGAAATCAGATACCTACAGCTATTCTATTCTATTCTATTCTATTCTATTCTATTCTATTCTATTCTATTCTATTCTATTCTATTCTAGTCTAGTCTAGGCTAGTCTAGGCTAGTCTAGGCTAGTCTATTCTAGTCTATTCTGCATTGGCCCATCACTATTCCTGCAAAATCTCACTGTCTTCCAAGAGCACATTAGTCAATATGACTAAAGTTCGTCAACATTTACACAGAGGATAATCAAGAGCTCATTGTTCCCCGGCTCTCCAGAACTGAAAAAGAAGCTTCAATAATGAAATTCTCCTATTGATTCAACTGATCAAAATGTACTTGCATCAGTAGCTCAGGATAATTGGAGCACATTATAACAAAACAACTGATTGGTAGTGTAATGCTCTTCAGAATATAAATACATTATCCTTTCATGCATTTAATATTTCCATTAATCACTAGCTTGGCACCATCTTCAATTTTGCTGAACACCCTTCAAACTGGGAAGCTTGAGGCTCTTTAAATCTGTTCTTATATTTACAGAGCCTCTTAGACTGCCTGACAATGTGAACTTTTAACTTTGAATCAGACTGAAAATCAGTGTGAGATAATGCTTACATTGGTACGCTTCTTCCCTGTCCTCAGTTATGACATTGCTTCTTACTTGTTGCCTTAGCAGAGAAACAGAAGGACTTGACAAATGTAGAACTGCAGCCTTTCCCCTCCACAATGTACTAGTACGTCCTCATTTCCAGACTTAGCTCAGTTGCATCATGAAGATTTCTAGTGCAGGGAGCCCCATACTTCACCAGGCAGCAAACACAGAAGACAAGGTGGAAAAAGCTGCTTCTCTGTCCCAAATTTCCCAGGCCTCAGGTGCTATTAACCACTAAAAGGAAACCATCTTTTTGGTTTTTTTGCAGTACCTGATCTCCAAGAAGACATACTTTTAAGAAACAAGACAAAAATAAAATGGGGCAATAAGGTACTCCTGGTTTGATATTTTGTAGTTAGGCACACTTGTACCATTGGAGGAACAGAGGCTGACATCAGGTCAGATAGACACGTGCAGCATACAAAATACGGTGTGCAACCAACAGATACCAGCAAGGTTAATAGGACTGAAAATGCAAATATGCAGTCCTTAAAGGACCAGCAGAGCTCTCCTGAGTGTTACAAGTGCTTAAGTCTTGCTGAAGATAATTAGAGTTGAAGGTCCTCTGAATTTTTCAGAAGATCTAAAACATTTATCTTTGGACCAGATTCTTTTTTGCTAAGAGAAACTGCTCCTCTTTTCTGTTCTTGGTAACTTCTCTGGTTTTGTCACACATTTCCTCCCTTCTCACCTCAATCTCTTGAAGACAGGTTTGCACATTTTGCCAAATCAGTGAGCAAGATCAGAAGAGTGACAGATCAGACCATATGTCAAAAATCTATCCAATAGTCACTACTGTAAAAATACACATATAGCTTTTCGGATAATGCTTCATAATATTTCCTTCAAGGTTGCAATTTAGTTTTTGACAGAAGCAATCACATATTATATCTTAAAATCCCACTCATGTCTTCACAGATACAGTGAGATTCCAAATTTTATCAGTCCGTTGAATTAATAACTAACATAAGTGTCTGTTGACATTGTTGGAATGCATTGTAAATTCCTTCAATATCAGAAACATCATGAATAAACACAGCTCTAACCCTAGGAAAGTGCTGAAAATTCTGTGAAAGCAAATTGATTTTGTCTCTGCTCTGGAATGGGTCCCCAGTGCACCCATTAAAGCAGAAGCAAGCCTTGCCAAATAAGCACTAAATGCCTCAAAGTTCCATCCATGATGTCCAGTCCAGCTTCCTCTCGTACTTGTTGGCACAGCAATTATGATCAAACTAGCCAATTTAAATCAGTTTATACACAGCATGTAATAAGATCCTATATTTATACAGATTTACTTGTTTGTGGAAGTGTTCCTGAGGTGAATAGAGAAATTTCCATATGGAAGTTGGAGAGCACTGTGTTAAGAAATTCTGTTTCTCTGATTCGAGGAGTTTTATTTTTGCTTTCTTCCCAGATCACTGAGCTCTTGACAGTCTTCTTGCATCCATACTCCAAATTCTTACCTGCTCTTGTTACCCTCATGCAGACTTTGCTACCAATTGCAAAATTACAAAGTGCATATGGATGTCAAAGGAACCCCCCACATTATCTGTTCTTTTTGTGGGAAGCACCACAGCTTTTACCCATGAGAAAGTCAAAATAAATCTCTGTTCTCCTCAGTCTGTGACAATAATGCAAATTGTGACATTGCTCGTAAACAGAGAAAAAACCTTTTGATGTTGTACAGCATTCATTTATGTCACCTACAAATGGGCAAAAATGTGTCATCTGTGCTCCCTTATGTTGTTCAGATGAGACATAGAGTCTCTTTTTTCCTTCTGTTGCTTGTTTTTACCTTAGTAATACGAAAAAATGTCAAGCTGAGGGTGGCCTTGATTGTTTGAAATTGTTTAGGTTCTCAGGGGTGAACCAGCACTGCTTGCCTGTCTCGCAACTCCCGTGGTTTGTCTTTTTCATGTTTAGTCAGACTGTGGTCCCAGTCCCACAGTGAGCTGCCTGTGAGCAGATGACTGCTCCTGTATGCAATTCAGGTGGGGAAAGAGCCTGAGCATTGTCTGCTTCCTATCACATCCCTGAAGATTTGGTGTGTTCCTGTTCCCTTGTCTAGAAAAAAGCAATGACACAGTGACTGCCAATGTGTTTGCTGTATCTTATCTACAAATATTCACCAGTTCTGTAACAGAAAGCATTCAAACAAGCAGCTTTTCCAGGAATAAAACCCAGAGCAGCAAAACTGCTTCCAGGACTAGCTCTGGTAAGAGCAAATAAAAGCTTCATGGTTAAATCCATGGTGAAGAAAAGGCCTCCAAAAGTGTAATATCAGCATCTGATGATGTTAGCCTTGATAATATGTCACTTTGCATTTCCTGTTAGAAAAGGCATTGAAGGTGCAACTCTGAATGCTTCTGAAAATGAAACAATCTATTATTTGATGCCAACCGTAAGCACCTGGCGTTTCAAGCTCAAGTGAAACAGAGGAAATGCAAGTTGTCAACAAAGACTTCTCTCTCAGTAGAGTAAATGATTACACCTAAATGGGTGCCAACAAGGGTAAAACAAAAGAGTGTCTTAAATTAACTGATAAAGATTTAATTCTGAATGTCTGAATCAGGTTTTATTTCATGGAGTATTATTTGTTATAAATTCTGTTTTGGTTTTGTTTTGTTTCCAGCCATCAGAGTCATTCACAAAGCATAGGGCAAACAAATTTTGATCTGAGCAGAAAACAAAACAAACCAAACAACAACAAAAAGTAAATAGAGACAAAATCTCTGTACTTTTTCACACATCACAGATAAAACAGGGTGTAGTATCCACTTTGCCTTTTAACACCTCTTCAGCTCTGTCAACACTTATGGACACAAGGTTCCATATCCTGAATTCCCTCAAGCTTCAGGTTAGCCAAATGCAGACTTGCAGCTTCAGTCTGGTGGGCGAGAAGCCGATCCAACAGGGTCCCAATCTGAGCCAGCTCTGTTCTGTTGCTGGGTCCAGATAAGCAGTTACAAAGCTGTGTTACACAACTGATAGTAATGAGTTTTCACTCTGCATCAGGTGCTTACCATCTGGCCCCTTGCCTTTGTGAGATCTGTAACTCCGAAGAGAAAAGCAAAAACAACAGCTTTGTGGAGGAGGGAACTGTAGCCAAAATTTTGTGAAACATTTCTGAGCACACCTAAATTGAAGAGCACAACTTATCCCAGTCGGTTCAGGGAAGTATGAGCTTACTCCCTTCACTGAATTGCACTTTTGTCTTCAGCAGAAAAAAATTAAGTTTGTTGTGCTCCAGAAGCTCATGGTATAGGAGGATGCTGATGTATCTTAAAGAAACACAGTTCTGCTTACAAGGAAGAGAAATGGCAAGACAATCTCTTGCTCCAATGTGTGTACTTCAATCTGTTAAGATTTTGGAAAAAAATAACCACCTGTTTCCAGAGTGAAGTTTTAGTGAAATTCTCCTCCAATATTTTGACACCTTGTTATTTGCATTTCTCTTGTCTTTTAAAAAACCCCACAGCTCTGTGTACTGAAGAAAACTAGCAGCAAACTTCTCACTGCTTTTGGCAGCTTGTATTCCAGATGGCCTGGACAAAACCATAAGATATTATATAAAAGACCCAATTCTAGGAGTCAGTGCATGGAAGATATTTCAGGTGATGACATGAAGTTTTTTACCAGGGCATGTGTAGTGTCTCCCTGGGCTGATACCATCAGTTGCTAAACTCTTGGTGGGTTTAAGCTGCATTCATCAATTTTACTGTTATACTTAGAGCAGCTGTCTCGCTCTCTTAATACATGCTGCTAACCAGATGGCCTCAGAAAACACAACCATATGAAGTCTGATCCCACCTAATTCTTACACTCTTCATGCCTTGGACTTTTTTGGGTTTGCATCAAAACAAGGCATAATCAAGTAGCAGGAGAGTAGAAGTTGATTCAGTCCACAATTCTGCCCTTGATGTAAGTGATTGAGAAAAGACAATGGTGTGACTAATACATAGCCTTAAAAACCTGTTTGAATTGGAGTTCAGCTGTGCCAAATAATACTTGCAAATATTACAATGTTTTATGTGTTATTATAGCATGAGAATCCATGATGGATTCTGAGGATCAGAGAACATAAAAGTATTGTTAAGCTTTTCATATAAATGTCTGTAATATGATCGTTTTAAAGGGACTTTAACTTGTGGTTAAAGCCATCTAGCCATTGCCACTCCCTTTGTAGAAGAAAATAATTCTTTTTTTAATCTTCCTTTTGTGAGGGATCTTCTATATCTGGGTAAGAAGGGGTTATGAAAATAAGTGTATGACTTTTCTCCCTTCAATTCCCATGCACTTCTTTATACTAAGACCCTATTAAAAAAGAAATAATTCTGTTCAATACTTAGAGCACAAACCCAATGTCAGGCCAAGGTGCATCTTGGTCTCAGGACTAAGAGTAACCCTTCAATGGGATGAGTCATGGTATTCGCTATTCTGCAATTGATTGGACAGGCCACATGCTTGCCTTGTAATTTGTCAAAAAGCCTGGACAGATAAATGTATAGTTAGAGGTGATGGCAATCAGTAATTATAAATTCTGCCCTACCTCAGTCCATCATTGCACAGCCTCTAACTCCAGGAGGCAGCTTCTGGCAGTTTTCAGGTGGATGTCAGCTACAGATGTGAAACTAGCAGGCTTAGGAAATACTTTCAGGGTTTGCTTTTTTTTTCCCGCACCTTGGAGAACCTGAGAAATATTTAAAAATGAAAATGTGACTTGACACCTTGCAGAGGGAAATAGGCCCTGTTTGGGTTTTTTCTCCTGTTGATCTGAAATGTGTGCAGTGATTCATGCGTAGGCTTAGAAGTGTCAAAAGCTCTTCCACAGACGTCTGCTCCTGCAGGAAACAAACTTGCACTGCAATTGGCACCCAGCACAGCATCTTCTTATCCTACTTAAAAAAAATTCAATCAGGGGCAATGCTGGTCATGTCCCTACAAGACTTGTTGTGGAGTAACCTCATTTGCACCAATGACTCCTGATTTATGCCAGAAAACGTGATTATGGAATGAGGTCCTTTTGCACTAATTTAGCACCCCTCCTGCTGTGATGTTTTACCCATCCTGGGTTAGATGTGCAGTCATCAAGTGTCCCACTGGTGCTGTAGCAAGCAGTTTGGGTGGAAATGCAATCTCTCCCACACGAGCTATGCTGAGGACTGCCAAAATGAGCCTGAACCCTTGGAGTTCAATTCATCAGCTGTTTCTGAGAGGATGCTGTGGTGCAGGATCATATAATGCAGCCACTGGAAAGGGTTGTCCTCAAGGTATCAGAGCATGGCATCTAGGAGGAGATGCTCACGTATATTTCCTTCAGTCTCACATGCATATTCAGCCGTAGGACTTCTTGGTGATAAGAGAGCTGTGTCTGTCCTGTGAAACCAGGTTCACTTTTGGACATGCTGTAATTGTGGAGCATCTGCACCTCACAGCCATTTTGTCGAATATCTTCCTGCTTTTATAGCACAAACATCAGAAAGCCTCAGTTGCCTGCTTCCCCACTGGGGAAAGTGAGGACACGTATGAGCATTTGACATTTCAGTCTAATCCAATCTATGTAAGGATACTTCATCCCCTGTCACAGGGCAGTGAATTCACTAGAGATGCTCCTGCAGGAGTACAGGGCCATGCCTTGTGCACTGAGAACAGTGTGTGGGCAGCCTCAGGGGAGAAACATCCACCACAAGTCTCAAGTGCAGGGCTGAGGTTTGGTCCTCTCTCAGACTTGCGTGGGTTGCACCAGAGTAGCTCTCTAAGAAATTATGGAATATAATTGCAAAGTGAGTCCATCCTTTTTACCTCGTTGCTACCCACAAAAATCACTTAGGCGAATGTACAGAGGCCAGTGAAAGGACAGACACAGCCCTTAACAACATTTTAGCCTGCACTCTCCCTTTCTTACCAGGGTGTGACCCAGCCCATGACATTACAAAACACGTCCAACTTTGGGCAGCTCTATCTCTCCTAACAACCTAGATGTCCAGGAACCAAGCTGTGTCCCAGGGGCCAGCTGGTGCAGCATGGCTCACATCCATGCAGCTGACTTCTAATACCACCACCCATGATGGCCAAACTCTGTACCCAGAGCCCTCCCTGGTCCATACTAACCCTAGGCTGTGCCTATGGTCAAACCACCACGGGGAGTATGGGACATGGGCTGGGGATGAGGTCCATCTCCTGGCCCTGTTAGCCTGCAAGGAGCACAGGAGGAGGAAAGAAGTAGAGCCCCAGAGATGGGGATCTCCCACTCCTGCCTCACTATGTCCTGTTCCAGCTGCCTGGGACATGTTTGGGGGGAGCACTGAGGATGTGAGAGAACAGGAACTGTAGGGAGTCCCTCACTCCTTCCTCAACCAGCCAGAGGGGTGGTGGCAGAGCACCGGCTGAGAGTAGTCTGTACATGAACGGACACATGTTCTGCCTCTGCCCTGAGCCAGGCTGGCTGGTGCCAGGGGTGCAGGAGCAGACTGCACACACCATGGGGGAAGTGGTGAGGGAGACCAGAGAGCATCATGCTCTGCCCACACTCAGGCAGGACAGGGCAGGTGTAGAAGGGACTTGATACATGCGCCTTCCTTGCACCTGTGCTGCTAACCCTCTCAGTCCTACCGTGTTCCTGGGGTGTCCTTATTAATGACTCGAGGGATGTAGAAAGAGGACCATCTCCATAGCCTCATGGCACAGGACCACAAACCAGCCAGGCCATTACACACAAAACACCCTCTGTCCCATAGCCCAGTGTCAACTCTTACCTAACAGCCAGCCAGGAACTGGATGGACACAGTCAAAATGCACAATGATTCTCACCCACGTCATCACTTCTGGTATGCTTTTTGTGATGGGACCATTCGATCCACCACTAGTCTGCTCTTTATTGCTTGCCCATGGACATGGAAGACTGAACTGCAGTTGTCTTTGGAAATAGTGGCTTCCTTATCTGGTTGGTTTTTTAAACTGAGCAAGAAAAGTGTAGGTCCCAAAGGCACTGGTCACCTGAGATGTGTCTGTCACTGACCACAGCTGGCAGAGAGCTGCAGGGTTACATCCACTGCCTAGATGGATCACATGCAAAAACACAGCCTACAGAGAAATGCTCTGGCTTCCAGTTGTTTTTCATTCTCTGTGGGTTTGTAAAGATAAATGATGTTCAATACTGAATCGAAGTAGGTTTTTCAGGGGGTTTAGTCAAAATGGAAATTCTCTTGTTAGCACTGCCAACCTACATTTATTCAGCAAACACTGTTCCTGAAAAAACTGTCAGATAGGGCTGTCATCTGAATGAAAGTAAATAAAGAGGCTGCCAAATTTGCCTTAAAAATCCCAGTAATTGCCTATGTGTTCTTTATTTGTGTCAGGTGATGGGGAAAGCAGGGAAAATGAGAAACAGGATATTAAAAGACAGCAACAGAGAGACACTAAGATAGCTAAGAAAAACTATAATTAATGTCAGTGCTGAATAATAAGTGATTTGAAGGAAAATACATATTTTAATTTACAGGATGATTTGATCTCAGTACCATTACAAAGAAGCTCTCACCTGCTACTAATATTCTTCTACATTTTAAAAATTATTAATGATATGAAGGTATGAAAGAAAATTTATGAATCAGGTGACTTAATGTTGTGGTTTAAACCTAGCTCTTAACTAAGCACCACACAGCCCCTTGCTCACTGTCCACCCAGTGGGATGGCAGGAAGAGAACTAGAAGGGTAAAAGTGAGAAAACTCAAGGGTTGAGATAAGAACAGTTAATAACTGAAATAAAAGTAACAGCAGTAATAATGATAAAGTAGAAATAAATCCAAAAAAAGATAACTGATGCAAATGGAAAGAGTTGCTCACCACCAACCAACCAACCAATGCCCTGCCAGTCCCCAAGAAGCGCCTGCCCCCTGGCCAACCTTCCCCCCTAACTTTATTGCTGAGCATGACACCGTATGGTCTGGGACATCCTTTTGGTCAGCTGCAGTCAATTGTCCGGGCTATGTCCCCTCCCAACTCCTTGTGCACCCCCAGCCCACTCACTGCCAGGGTGGGGCAAGAGGCCTTGGCTCTGTGTAAGCCCTGCTCAGCAGCAACAAAAAACCATCCCAGTTAGCAACACTGTTTCCAGCATAAATCCAAACCACAGACCCATACCAGTTTCTGCAAAGAAATTTAACTCTATCCTAGCCATAACCAGCCACTTAAAAACATGTTGCACAGAAAATAGAAGATACACAGAGATTTTAATGAGCTCAAATGAGCTTTGATCTGTGTGTGGTGATGATTTCAGGAACACAGCAACACGTCTGTCAACAGCAGATGCAGGGCTGCCAAAAGCAAATGCCAGACACCCTTGGTCTTCAGCTCTACTTTTAGGGAACTTACTTCTCCCAGAATATGTATTTCTTACACAGCCTTGCCCAGGTGCACATTCTCAAAGTCAAGCCCAGACTATTTCTCATAGGACAGTACAAGCAAGAGAAATGGATCGCAGGATAACAACGAAATATGAATGGGACTTCTGAGAACTCTTCACCTTTTAGTGACAACTGCAATGCTCTCAGAGCTGGGGAGAGCATGGCTTGTAAGGCAACTTTTTGCTTCTACACTGAGACAGTCTTTGGGGCATTGGCTGCAGGAAGATGGAGGTCCTGAAGAGTGGGGTTGAGCATATGAGGCTAGTAACCTGCTCAGCTAATGCTATCAATGCCAGAGAAAGAATACATAGAGAGAATAAATATGGGATAAATCAGAAAATCACTTCCACTTGTGGACTCTAGAAAAAGAGCATTTTTTGGCAGGTGCCACTCAGCTATTCCTAGTACTAATGGCATCTGTTGTGATGCCTCAAGACACATAGGGTAGCCTCAAGTGCTGGCTTTCTGGCCCAACTTACTTATTGCTTACTCTGCTTACTGCAGACTGAGTACAGCAGAACACAGATCCTTTCCACCTACCCTCACCTGTTTGACCCTTTTATTGTTAATCAAATATCCACCTGATAATCCTGCCCTGGTGTCTTGGCCTAAAAAAACTAAACATTTGGTCTGCAGTGGATATGGGAAATGGGGACTGCTGGCAAACAGATCTGAGTAGGCTCTGGGAGCACTACTCCAGCTCTCTGCCCCTACAGCACTCACTGCTGGGTGGGGTCTGCTCTCAGGGTCACTCAGGTGACTAGACTTCCTAAGGCTTCTAGAATAATGAGAAATACAGTATTTGCCACTTACAAATTTTAATTTTAAAAAGTATTTTTAAAAGCCCATTTTTCTAAAAGGAGCGAAAATCTAGTTCTTCAGTCACCATCATCAAGGGGACAAGTCACTGCATTATTTACTCTGCTCTTCTCACAATGACTTACTTTCAGCTCCTCAAAATTTTTATCTAGATGAATTTCTTAGCATTCTCCTTTCTTTCCAGATTCCAAGTTTCTCTTTGTGGGGAGAAATAATAACACTGAAGTGGAAATGTTTCTTGTAAAGCACTAAGATTATTGACATATATATATAATTGACAGAAGATTGCAAAGACGTACCTGAAGGACTATGGGAAGGAGTCACTGTAGCTTATGATTGATTACCCAGAGGCTGAGGAGCCAACAGCTCTGAAGAACCAATCAGTGTCTGGATCTGGTAAAACACTGCACAAACTGAGTTCAGGAAGATTTTCTTTGCTGAAGTCCAAGAACCTTGTGCTATTCATGTGTGTTCATCTTAGCTGCTTCCTGCCTGCTCTAAAGTTTTGGAGATGCTGTTCCTTATAGGAATGCCCTCACTGGCAGAGGAGCAAGGTATTTGTTGTTCTTTTCACAGTAGGGCTTGCTCCTGTTCCTGTTTAGAGAAGTGTTTTCAATGCAAGGTCAGAATCACTGCTGAGTCAGTGTGCCTGGCCACCAGCTGCCATCAGAGCTGCCAGTAGGGACTATCTCAGCTAACAATTCTGTGGATACTTACTGGGAGGAAAAGCGATCATCCAAGCTGCCCCACTGGTAGCATGAACCATTCACAACAGCAATCCATAAACCAAAACAGATTGCTTATATTACACAGTGTTTTGAATTTAGTCTGTGCTAGTAAATTCCTTAATATGCAGAACTTACCCTCTAGGGGTGCTCGCCTTTCTCCACTGACTGCAGAAGAATTCAGCAAGACTAGTTTTGACCTAACATTCAGATAGCTGAAGTTCAGCAAAATTAATTTTCACCCTTAATGATTGCTGGGTAATTCCAGTGAAAACTTTCCCATCATATTTCCCCAAAGTTTTTCCTTCGGAAGACATTTATCAGCAGAAATCTGGCATTACTCATTTGCATTGTGCTGGTAGACAATAAAGTCTATTGCTTTTCTGCAATAGTTCAGTCACTGTCTTCCCACTTCAAGTTTTCCTGCATCATCACATAAATTTCAAAGGTGGATCTCACAGGGGCTGTCCAGATGATGATAAGGCAGAAGTCCGTGATAGAGTATCACTATGCCACTGCAAACAGCATAGTTTTCTCTACTGTACCAGTAGGAAATACTCCATTCTTAAACATTTAGGAGGTATGGTCTCAGATATTCCACTTCTTTGTTACCTGTTTCTTTCGGTGTTTAATGGTGCCTGTTTCGTGCTGTAGCCACTTTCTGTAAAACGCAATAATCCAGACATTTGTTCAGATTCTCATTGTTTGTGGTAGGCTATTCTCACGCCACACCTAGCACAGTGTCTTTCCATCATGTAGTAAGCACCATGTGTCATCCCTTTCTCTAACATCTGTCTGACTCAGTCTCATACTAATAGACTGCCATGTGTATTTCTTTTTGTATTCTTGAAATGCAAATTTCCACTGTGCCTGGGAAGGGAATTAATCTTATCCTAAATTCTGAAGTGACAGAAAAGGCCTTTAGAGCTTACCAATCCATTTCATTCATATCTCCTGAATAACTCCTGGTTATTCCTTCACCTTTCCCTACACAGACTCATTCCTGTGTCCTCTTGAATGCTTTGTGAAACTGAAGTAATTTCAATAAGCTCGGAGGTTTAACAAATACAAGCCATGACTGTCCCCAGCTTTGCCAGGAAGCTGGCCAACACTTGGTGATTAGGAGCTGTGCTAGCAGAAATATCTGGTCTTGTTTTAGCATGCAAGGAAATATCAAAAGGTGAGAGATCAACTAATGAACATTAGATACAATAGAAGCTTGTTTGGGGCCATATATTCTCCTCTGGGCACTTGACATTTGCTGATACTACTTGTTCACTAAATTGACCTGGAGTAGGAATTTGTAGCACCTTGTCGCTCAAATCTGCTTAATACTGTTTTTGAGGAAAAAGAATAAAAAATTTGCTTAGCCAGTCTCAGTCCTTAATCGTTATCTTCTTGTGTTAAACCTTCCTCAGATCACCTTAGCCTACAAAACTGGCAAGAATGGATTGATGAGTAAATTCAGGATGTGCAGCACAGAGGCAGAGGGAAGTCTGTGGGGATTTGAGAGGAGCTTGCCATCCAGCTTGCCACTCAGACAGGTTAGGCAGTTTCTTTCTGCCTGCAATTGTTCTGCTTCTTGTCTGCCTAAAATAAATTATAAATAGTTCAAAAGAGCAACTCCATTGCTTTTGGAATAGAACAGACTGCTCTGAATAAATAACAGATATTACAGAAATGTCCTGGTCTGAGAAAAATTCTTTCTCTGCCTAGCAAAGATTTCTTAACAACAACTCTTCAAAATATAAGGCCAAGCACTGAACTGTTCTATCCATACACTCAACTGGACAAATTCCCCGTGGAAAAAAAGTCGAGTTCAGCTCTGCTGGAGTAATTGCAACTACTGATTTACATCTGCCGAGCACCATTGGCAGTATACACCTGAGGAAGAGAACTGAACACGTTTGCAGTCATTCAAATACATACATAAAGTCCTTCCTTCCCTGGCTCCCCAAGGGTACCAGACTGCATCCTTGTTTAAAGGAGAGAACAGTAAACAGATCTTGTGTATGGAAAAATAAGCAACATGGGAACCAACATGAGTCAACAGCTAGCTTAACTGATTGGAGGGGATAGGTGTTATTGGAGAGGGGTCTAATCAGAGAAGTCCACAGTTTAAGTGAATTTTAAATTAATATTTGCTACAGGTTCATAGAAACATAGAATAGTTTAGGCTGGCAAAGACCTTTAAGATCATTGAGTCCAACCATTAACCCAGCACTGCCAGGTCCATCACTAAACCATGTCCCCAAACGCTACATCTCCATGTCTTTTCAATACCTCCAGGGATGGTCACTCCACCAGTTCTCTGGGCAGCCTGTTCCAATCCTTGACAAACTTTTCCATGAAGAATTTTTTCCTAATATCCAATCTAAACATCTCCTGGTGCAACTTGAGGCCATTTCTTCTTGACCTTATTGTTACCTGAGAGAAGAGACTGACCCCCCACCTTTCAGGTGGTTGTAAAGAATGATAAGGTCCCCCCTGAGCCTCCTTTTCTCCAGGCTAAACACCCCCAGCTCCCTCAGCTGCTCCTCACAGGACTTGTGCTCCAGACCCTTCCCCAGCTCCGTTGCCCTTCTCTGGACACGCTCCAGCCCCTCAATG
>VZRQ01001388.1:1523826-1610161 GCA_013397975.1 Machaerirhynchus nigripectus
TTGGCCTTGTTGAACCTCATACAATTGGCCTTGGCCCATCAATCTACCATGTCCAGTAGTGCATTCCTGCCCTCCAGCAGATCAGCTTGGTGTTGCCTGCAAACTGACTGAGGATGCACTCTATGCCCTCATTCAGATCACTGATAAAGATATCAATCAGGGCTGGCCCAAATATCTCAGAGCCCTGGGGAGCACCACTAGTGACTGGCCCCCAACTGGATGTAACTCCATTACCCACCACTCTCTGGGCCCATCCATCCATCCATCCATCCATCCATCCATCCATCCATCCATCCATCCATCCACGCAGTTTTATACCCATTGAAGAGTACACCCATCCAAGCCACAAGCAGCCAGTTTCTCCAGGAAAATGCTGTGGGAAATAGTGTCAAAGGCTTTACTAAAGTCCAGGTAGACAAGACCCATGTATATATGTATTCCTCATTCCAGGGCTAGTGATCCTAAGATTTCTCCGACCTGCTTATAGAGTACTTGATCTGCTTCTTCATCCTGGTTGGGTGGCCTATAACAGAGTCCCACCTGGATATCTGCCCTGTTGGCCTTCCCCCTGATTCTTACCCATAAACGATTGCTTGGTTTTTCAAGAACGCTAGTGTCAGTCTCTTCTAGAATGTATTTTTAAATGAAGACTGTAAAGTATGCATTCAACCCATCAAATCATTTACAGATCAACAGATGCATGCTAAATACACATCACAGTCAACCCATGTTACTGTCAGAATTAGAACCCAAAATGTCAAGTACCTGTGCCTACCTCAGTGACTGGAAGAGCACGGGACCATGGATTCATGGGGGGGTGCAGCGGTGGTTTAAGAAGATACTAATCTCCAGATGTCTATTACTGCCTCCTTCTTTGCCTTCTCTCACCACTGCAGCTGGACACAACTGCCTTCACACATCCAGTGTGTACCTTTCTAGTCTGTTTTACTAGACCTAGTTCTTGAAGCTTAAATTACTGGAGCATCATATCAAGACCTCCAAACTGGGTCACAGATGGGAGGAGGGAAGAGATGAGAGCAATTTTTATATGACTACACCTACAAAAGCCTGTCAGACTGCAGTCTTGCATGTTAGCCTCACAGAGTACAGTACCATTGAATTTTTAGACAGCAAGATGATTTTGTACCTCCAGTAACCATCAAGCAAGCTCATTTAAATACTCACTGTACTTACCCAAAAGCATTTCCTTGTAATGGAAATAATTGACCAAAGACACTTCATTCCACCTATTCAGATTATCCTTGTGCACAGAATACAAGTTTCCACTGATTGAGAATTGACACTTTGACTAATGTAAGACCTTTCCCTGATTCCCACAAATTAAGTGTTTGCTTTGAAACTATTGTAATTTTCTCATTCACCTGAAAAGTGCCCCCCTTGGAATTGAGGTATTTGAGAAATAGTGTGATGCATATCAGAGCAAATTCTTCCACTTTTTGATGATTTCAGTATGCCCAGAAATTTAGGATAATCAGGATAGATGTAGTTAACACTTCTACCTAAGAAATGTTACTTTGGCTGGAGTCTGAGCTGGAAACTTACACAGGTTTCACAAGCCCCAGATTTGTCTGAATCTAAGCAGATTCCTCATCACACACGGCCATTCATCTGAGTGTTTACGTTTCTCTCTCTCTACTTACATGTCTGCAGCTAAACACAAAGTCAGGGCCCAACCCCAGACCTGGAGGCCAAGTGACAGGGAGCATCCTGCATCCAGCTGGTGGCCTGTCTGTGGCAGATTTCTCTGAGGAAGAGTGGGTGGGAGCATGGAGGACACAGCCAGGGAATGTATTATCAACTAAGCAGTGTGGTTGGTGCTGAGGGCTCCACCTGAGCTTCTGGAGCCCCCTTCCTTGTCAATTCAGCCTTGGCAGGACCAATCTGAAGTCAGGATGGGCTGTGAAGGGTTGGGTCCCGCAGTCCATCTGCACAAGACTGGTGGCCTCATGGGGAAGCTGGTCCTCATATTCTCCCCCTAAAGCTCACAGTACTTTTGTCCTCTGACAAGAGTGTCAGTAATGCTTTTGGGAGCCAGCATGGGAAGCAGAGCCATGACAGCCAACAAGTGGCGGTCTAACATAGGGCTGGCATAGAGCCATGAAAGGTAGGAGGCACCTCTCTGGAGAGAAAGACAGAAAACTGCTGTTGTTATGATAATAGTCTGGGAATTAGTTACTGTTGACTTATTTATTGGTCTAATTAATTCCTTGTCTTTTAAAAAAAATGTTGCTTATTAGCCATTTAATTAATGCTTGTGAGTGGAAAGAGTAACTCCTTCAGTGCAATACAAGGCTTAGCATCACTTTCCCAGGTTTCTGGGTTGGCTTTTGAGAGCAGTTTTTGTAATAATCTGCTGGTATTTAAATCTGATCTTTGTCTCTGCCTCTTGAAATCAGAGAGGAGCCAGGACTTCGAAGTGAGGAGTTACCCTTTTTCCATCCATCCTTACCCAATGAGCAAAATCTGCTCACAGCCAAGAGCCACAGGGCTCACCCTAGGGTGAGAAAAAGTCCCACCTGCTCCCGTCTTACCTATCTGCCTCTTCCTTCTCCAACTAAGGAGCAGCAGGGAGCTGGCAGGTGGCAGCAGTCTGATGGCATCCTGCTGCTCTGTGTCACAGCAAGGATGTGAGGGAGGATGAAGGCATGATCATTCCAAAGAAGTGAAGTGCCATCTCCTCTGCCCTGACAGAGAACTGCTCTGCTCAGAGAAATCTGTCATGGCTCAGTCACCCAGGGCTCTTCTTACCTCCTTAGCTGCTTCACTTCTTCACAGGCAGTGCACCAGGCCTGCATTTTCACTCAATCTCTCCAATTCTTCCCATGTGCTCTGCCATACTGGTTCCTGCCACAGCTGGGAACTTACTGGTTCAGCTTTGGCTCATCAAGGGGTATCAACTGGTCCTCCACTTTCAATCAGAGCAAGGAGGAAGTTTAGCCCATTAGCTCTTCAGCAAGACCTTCAAATAGCTGTTGTCAGTGTCTGGCAATACAGTTTCATGAGAAATCTGGAAGTGTGCCAGTGCTGCAAGTCCAATTAAAATCTGTCAGGTACATGACTAGAATGTCTGGCTCATATAATCAAAGACATACTGATGTCTGGGTGTGGGATTGAAGAGACAGACACCTCCACGGACCTGAAAGTTTAGTGGTGAATTCAGCCTCTTCCTCTCTGTTGTAACGCACTGGGGCGGGTCCTGTGTCCACAGCTCACAGACTGGATGGCTACCCATGCACTGCAGTTCTGTGTCCTGACCCAGCACATCACACGGTCCTTGACGGGGCTTCCTGCCCTTCTTGGGTCTCCCAGCACCCCTGCATGTGCAGTCACTCCATGCTTATATTTTTCCCCCCAAATATTCAGATTAAGGAAAAGCTAGACTGGCGTATTCTATGGTTAGGCACCTGTGAGAAGTTATTTTGTCAAAATCCCTCAGATTCCCACTGATTTTCTTCCAGTGGGGTTCATTTGAATGTGGAAGAGAATAAAACCTGGCATGCCCTCCTGCAAAAGTTACCGGCCCCTCGCTGCCCTGCACTGCCCAGCTAAGGACTGCAAAGGGTTCATCAGCCATTGAGGATCTGCCCCTACTGCAGCAGGTCTCTGCCCACGGTCCTGTATCAGAGCACACCTCCACACCGCTTCACTCCAGTGCTGTTCAGCAGTCCATATCTTGATTTTTTTCTCAATGTACAGATGCTTTGCAACACGGCATGCTGCCTTGCTAAGGATAAATTGTGTTTTCAGGTCACTGTTTCTTCAGGCACCAAAAGGTTTTTGCGCACATAACACATAAATTAAACATTATTGATGCTATTACTATGATTGCATGTTCCAGTTCCCAGGCTTATTTTAACAATGTACAATATGAAAAAGACATGTTGGCATAACAATGAAAAACACGCTGCTCTCCATGGCATCTCCATGTCCAGATCGACACATGAAGTCTGTGATGATGACTAATTTCACGATAAGATCATGTCACTTGTTGCCTGTCATAAATGAAATGTCATATGCAGTCATCTATTCTACATTCTTGAATTCATTCTAATTACTGTCCTTACACAACCGACAGTGAGTGAGATACCCTGTAGCCAACAAGACTGTCTTTACCTTTGCCCTTTAATACCTACCAAATCTATAGAGCACAGGCCAAGACTTGACCTTAAATCAATACAAATTCTGGTTTGGCTGTCAGTGTTACCACCATTCTTTTAATGTATGGAACTGTATGTATCGGGGAGCTTTGTGCATGCAGCCTATTCTCTCCTATCTGGTTCATTTTATAATGGCTCCTAATGGCAGAGCTTTCAATTTAGTGCAGACATTTTTTTCTAGGTGATTTACTATGGTTTCAGTTCTACACAGAGATTATTGAATAAAGTAACATAAATCTCCAAATGATTAGAAAATGTGATCGTTTATTACATGGACAATCAGTTTATTTAAAAACATAATTAGTTTGTACCTCAGGAAACCTTTCCCTGGTTGTGATAAACTATAAATAATTACTGGCTCTCCATCAGTGAAATTAAAAGCCACATAATTCTACTACTAGGAATGTATTATTTGTTGGAGAAAAGGGTTTCTGTTTTCCCCTCTCTATTTTCATCAGATTGATTTTTCTTTCTTCTCATCCCTTAAAAGGGAGAGAAATGGAACAGATAGATAAGATAGCATAATATAAGTAGAATTACCAGTGGTGGTGGGAATCTATTTCACAGTTGTCCTGCTAATCAAATAGAAGACAAAATCTTCAGTGATGATAGCAGGTGTTAATGGTCTGCCGGAAGCAGACTGACCACCCTTCCTGATCCTACAAGCTGCATCCTAAAAGCTTCCCTGGCTGAGAGCCACAAGACATATTAAACACTTTGAAGATCTGGGATAGGAGGAACACTTCACATGTGAGAGCTGACAATGTGTACTTTAGAAGGAGAAGAGGTTTTTCTGTGTTGATGGATGTGTGCTGATGGGTTGCAGGGAGACTAAGTGTTATTGGACTCAGGATTGTCTGAAAACTTACACCTCCTGGCATATTCCAAAAGCCAGGGATCTGCATAGAACCATATAATAGTTGTGTTGGAAGGCATCTTTAAAGGTCATCTAGTCTAACCCCCCTGCAATGAGCCGGAACATCTTCAGCTAGATCAAGTTGCTCAGAGCCCTGTCCAGGCTGACCTTGAATGTGTCATGGGATGGGGTATCTACAACCTCTCTGGGCATCCTGTTGTTTTTAGAGATGTGTGGCAACATCTTATAGACAAACTCTTCTGCTTATCAGCTGTGCGATGTGAGAGTTACACTTGAGTGGCATAATGCCCAAATACAGCTCAAGAGCACACACGGGTAACTGAGTCCCTGTTCTCACAGATATGCGCGGCTAATAGAGATGTATGGATGAATTTGTGGAGTCTGACCTCAGATGGGATAAATTCAATACCAGTTAGCTGCAACAGCAGTTCCACACGCTGGTTCTGTCACCTGCCTTGTCCGCATCCTTCCCTACGTGAGAACTTGCTTCTCTGGAAGGCTGTTCTCGGCCCTGTCACAAAGATGCCACCTCCTTGGCTTTTCACCGTGGTTCACTCATTTGTGAAATGGGTGTAACAATTACTTACTTGACAAGGAAGTCAGAGGCATTCATGCATTCATGCCCCTAAAGCCTTTCAGGATGCTTACCAAAGGGCAATGTCAGACATCATTATTCAGACAAACTGTTGTGAGCCGGATATCCAGTTCTGGAGAATATCATGCTTTGTCTTGCTGCAGTGGCAATGAGAATGAAATCCACTTTCCAGTCACATAATAATATGGAGGTTCTGAATTTGCCAACCAATTTATCTATGTGCAAATAATAAGCTTCTCTTGATGGTCACCCATTTGTTGGAAGATACTGTCAGAGCTAGACTATATGCTGCAGATGAACAGCACAGGTAATATATTTACACTAATGAAGACATGATTAATTTGTATTTGTTTCTGGCATCTCCATTCAGCTCTTAAATACTGTGGATTCTGTTACCAGCAGAGCCATTTCCTTATCAAAAATAATCAGTCATTCACTGCAATCTGCTGCCCCCCTTAGCATTTATTTTATTCTTAATTACCATGCTGTCAGCTTCATTCCTGTAGGCTAAATTGCTTTGTCCCTCAATACACTTATCAAACACTGAAATATTAAACTCCTGATAAACAAAGTCATGTGTACAAGAAGAAGAAGAAAGTGAGTAGTAAGAGAGGGAAGGTAAGAGCTCAGACCAGGGAGCTCTCCAGCCTTTCAGCCACCTCTGGGAGCTAATGTTCAGTGCTTGCCCAATAGGCAGTGAGGAGGAGGGCAGAAGAGCAAGATGAGGCACAGCAAACTAGACTTGCTCAGTTGACATGAGGTATTTAAGACCTGAGCCCAGGTCCACTGAATCAACTAAAAGGCTTCTCTGGAAACCCATAAGTTTTGATTAAGCTCTTGGTTTCCTAGAAAAGCAGCTTTTTATCAGCTCTTACAGCTGGTCTGATTCAGGAACAAGAAGGTCAAGTGACTTTCCAGAGATGACATGGTGATGGAGTGTCTCATTTCACGTTAAACCTAAAACTATTCTCGTTGTCATATCTATCTACCTACCTAGGCATTTATAAAACATCCATCATTGTGGTATCTCAAAATTTACACAGTCACTTAAGCAGTCTGAAAAGCTGTTCTCCACCACAGACTCATACTTGCTGACTGGAGAGGGAGCTATTCTTTTTCATTCCCCTCCTGTCTCCAAGGTACTGAAAGCAAAGCAAACTCTTTTTTTTTGCCATTGCTATGGAGAAGAGAATTACACTACCCAGGCTTGCTAATCCTAGCTGTGCAAGACAAACATTGCTAATGAAAACATGTCTTATTTAAAAATAAATTGCTTTCCTGAATGGAAATGCTAAATAGCAGCAAAGCACCTCCCTCTTTTTGCTAATAGATTGGATCTCTTACATCTTATTTGCTATTTGTCCCTGGCTGAAGTTAGTAAAATTAAGGAACACATTGTTCGCCTGTCCAAATACGTTCTTTATCTGCAGCCACCTCAAATAACATTTTATACATCTCCTACTCCAGATGTTATGTCACAAACCTGTATCATCAGCTTTAGCAAGGAAAAGATATCTTGTCTAGTCTCTGGCAATATCCAGCTTTATAACCTGACATAACCTTGCATATGTTTATTTTGTGGAAGGGCAATACATACCTCAAAAACCTTATTAGAAATCAGCATGCAAAAAGGTTAGGGAAAACACATAATAAATAAAATAAAGAAGATTTCATGTGAAACTCAAATAGCTCAGTGCAGAACCAGCCTGAGAAGAAAATTGTATGGTGGAGGTGGAAATCAGGAGGAATTTTTCTTCTAAAATATGACAACCCACCTACAATCATTCACCACCTTATTATTAAAAAGATAATAGAGATAAAGCACAGAATACACGCTCTGTAGTCATTTGACTGCAGTCAGATCAAGAACCAAAAATAGATTACTGCCCTTTAGGTCTGTTGTATGTTTTAGTAAGCTACATGCTTTGAATGTGACTAAATGGGTTGTCTTTTAATTAATTCCAACTTTTTCTCTATTTTTTTACATCTCTTCTTCTGCTTGAATATCCTGGCTTGGTCCTGGATATACCTAAGGGATCTAATTTATGTAAACTACCCAATTATCCTTCAACTTCTGTCTATCCCATTAGCTATTTATAGATGAATATGAGTCCAGGGTGTGTAATTATATGAATAATCAAAAAATGAAATTGAAGAAAACCCACAATATTTCTTTGATTATCATATCATAGAATCATATCCTAGAATGATTTAGGTTTGAAGGGACCTCAAAGACCACCTAGTTCCAACTCCCCCACCATGGGCAGGGACACCTTTCACTAGACCAGCTTGCTCAAAGCCCCATCAAACCTGGCCTTAGACACTGCCAGGGATGGGACATCCACAGCTTCTCCAGGCAACCTGTTCTGGTGTCTCATCACCCTCACAAGTTAACTTTGCTACAAGCAAAACCATACAAAACTAGAATGTATCCTTGCTCCTCCTGCCTCAGTCACACATTGATTTCAAAGGCACCCTCAATGGATTTAAGGGCACCAGTAAACTTTTCAAGCTTATGCTTGATAATGTCCATAAGTAGAGTCTTTCAACAAGTGGGGCATCACACTGTAGAGCTTTAGAGTGAAGAGAAGTAAAAAGGAAGCTCTCATAATTGGAATGTCAGGATATCTATATTGTTCATGTCAGAAAAAGCGATATTGGAGACCAAGGAAATTTGTGGACCACCGAAGGCTTAAAACTTTAGATTGGGCTGTCTTGGGACATTTTTAGATGACCCAGTCATCATCACAGCTGATGAGAAACAAAACAAGCTCCTCAAGTACATTCAGAAAAGACACAATTCTGGTGACTCATGCTCCAGTGCTGCTAGACAGTCCTAATCCTCTCGTTCTCAATATGCAGTACAAATAACACTTGACTAATGAGTGTCTCAGAAGGTTGTGGCCAGGCAACTGCTGTGCAAAACAGACGGTGTCTTGTAAGGTTGAACCTGAGGTCTGTGGGCTGTACTCTATCTCTGACAGAAATTTTACAGTAAGACATCAAGATACTGCAGCAAGTCATGTATCAGGTCATTTGTTTCTCCTCCCTCTCCTCTTCTCATTTGAGGTGTACAAGGGTTGATTATCAGATCTGAAATGTGTGGTTTAATGTACCCTCCAGAATGGGCGTAATTAATTATGGTAATTCTGACACCCACAAATACATCCTGGTTAGCTCTTGGTCTCAAAAGCATCCTTTGATGAGAAGTTCCACAGCTGACCTACTGGTTCTATAAAGTATTTCCTTTAAGTGATCTTGAGGTTTCCACTTACTGATCTTATTGAAAGTTCCATTTTTTTAACCTACTCTTTCTATAACAATAATTATCCCATTATCTTTTTCTTTCTTTTTGACCTTTTCTTCACCTCCTTAAAAGGACTTTAGTAATGTCCATATAAATTTTTCAGATAACTTATTTTCAGGCTTTTGACTGTCCATGAAATGTTCACCTCTACTCAGAGGTTCTCACCTTTCTTTTTCTTTCAGGTTTGCTGGAAAATGTTTAGTTTGCACTTGTTCTCAGGTGTCATTAATGTGACATCTCTCTAAAGAATCCCCTATTCTAGTGGCCTTCTATGATGGAGAAACTGCATCAGTGAACAAGAGAAGAGCTACAGGTGCCATCAACCTGGTCTTCCATAAGGCCTTTGATACAGGCCACCACCGTATTCATAGCTTTAAAGTCGTGGGTTTGATGGAAAAACTGTTAGGGGGATAAGAAATTAGCTGGATGGCCATACCCAGAGAGTTACAGTCCATGGATCAATGTCCAAGAGGACACCATTAACAAGTGTTGTCCCTCAAGGATCCATTCTGGCACCAGTGCTACTAAATATCTCCATGTCTGAGGCAGACAGTGGGATTGATTTCACTCTAAGGAAGTCTGCAGACGACACCAAGTTGAGTGATGTGATTGATACACTCACTAGAGGGAAGAGATGTCATCCAGAGAGATCTTGACAGGCTTGAGGAGTGGGCCCACGCAGATCTCATGAAATACCACAAAGCCAAGTGCAATGTCCTGCCCATGGGTCAGGGAAGTCCCCAGTATCAATACAGATTAGAGGATGAATGGATTGAGACCAGCCCTGCTGAGAAGGACTTGGGGGTGCTGGTGCATGAGAGGCTAGACATGAGCTGTCAGTGTGCTCTCACAGCCCAGAAAGCCACTGGTGTCCTGGGCTCCATCCAAAGCAGCGTGGGCAGCAGGGCCAGGGAGGGGATTTTGCCCCTCTGCTCTGCTGAGACCCCACCTGCAGTGCTGCATCCAGCTCTGGGGTCCCAGCACAGGAACGACATGGAGTTGTTGGAACAAGTCCAGAGGAGGGCCACAAAAATGATCAGAGAGATGGAACACCCCTCCTATGAAGAAGGGCTGAGACAGTTGGGATTGTTCTCTTAAATCCCCGTACTGGTTCAGCACTGTCTCTCCCCTGTGCTCCCTCAGAGATTCCTGGGATGGGCAGCTAAAAAACCTGTAGGTTTTTTATTTCAGTTCAGCAGACGTTAGCCCATTGTGTGATGGCCAACCTGGGTACACCTCAGAAGAGACTGGCTGCAGCACAAGCCAAATCCTGTCACCTGCAGGATTGATGTCCAAAAGGGTCCCTACAGGACCGTGCTGTAAACCTGTTGTAGAGGCATAAAAAAGCTTCAGCTGAACAGATCAGAGGAGCCCAGAAGCTTTGATCTGGTACTACACAAACCACCATCACTGCAGATAGGTAGCTAGGAGGAGATGACACAGATGGGCTGCTGAACATTGCTTAGATTGTTTTGGTGACCTTCAGTCATGTGATAAATGATTGAATGGTTGCAGCTTCTGATGGCTAAAAGCCACTGTGGTTGGTGGCTTTCCAAAACATTTTTAGGTTGTCAAAAATAATGTGTCAAAATTCATGAAACTATGCAAACTCACAAAAACTTTTCCAAATATATGATGGAAAGACAGGGTGAATTAAAAAAAAAAAAAAAGAGGAATACATGCCAGACTAAACTCACCTTTCTTCATGAGGATATCCAAAGACTGAGGAGAGCTGCATCCTGTTTCCCAGAGATATATGGGAGCTGGGTACACCTGGCCATGGAGCTCCTTCAACTGAGGTTTGTGAGGAGGCAGCAGAGGCAGCAGTTAGAGGCAGACAATTATGATTCTGGCAGCAGCAGATAGCACTGTTTGGATTTACAAAGAATGTCCTGATTCTTACCCTAAACTTGTCTGTTGTAATTTCTTTTTTTTTCCTAGGTTTCTGTGTATTTCATAAACATATATATTAATGGCTATGCTTATGACTCATATATATAAACATTCAATGCTACAGTACACTATATAGATGAATGATTTGAAGATATGACACCCAACACAGCATTTATGTGTTCTGCTGCTTGTTTTCCTGTTCACAGAGGTTTATTTATTTTCTCTCTCTCTCTCAAGTTCAAAGTATGCTACTCCAATAGCCCAGAAAAGAAGAGACATATCACTGAATATGTGCTTTGTTCAGCTTTGTGAGTATCTGATTTCTCTCTGCCGCAATTCATGTCAGTTAAGTCAAAAAAACACCTACTGCACCTTGACAGCGGGACCATCTGGAGTTCATTCCTGTAATTATTTTCAAACAGTCAGTCATACAGTCCTCCTCTGGCAAATAAGTATTTAAAAGCATGACAGGCCATGTTTATCAGTTCACGGGGAAACAAATGTAGAGTTTCATATAATTCATATAATTCTGAAAAAGATATTTTCAACATCATAACTGATAATCCTGACATAGAGAAAGTGGGAATGTGTGTGCGTGTGTGTGTGTGTGTGTGTAGAGTATGGATATATAATCACATAGTGGCCCACCTGCAAGCTGGGAGTTGGAGATGACAGTCAGGGACAATTGATTTTCCCCCCTAATCACTTGGAGAGTGTGTTTTTTGTTGCAACTCTTTTGTCAGTTCTTTGCAGGATTTGCATCTGGTATGGGATATTAAAGACATTCAGACTTGAAAGGAATTGCAGTGCAAATGCATTAGCATCAAGACTTATTTGCATCTAGATACATAGTCTGATTGCAGACTGCAATCTTTTACAGGTGAGTAGAGAATACAGTGTTTGTGGGTTTTATGGGGATGCACCATGGCCTGATATTGCCCAGGCAGAATTTGGAAATTGATGTACCAAATATAATCACATGCTTTTCTGTCTGACACTCAAGAAATGTAGGCTTGTTGGGTCTGATTTCCAAAAGTAACCAAGCAACTTAGAAGTCCATGATCAAAAGAGCATTAAAAAACAGATTTGCAAAGGAACTGAAATAGCTAGGGAGGTTTACAAAGCCTAGAGACAAGTTAGGAACCCAGGTCACTACTGCTTTTCAATAGCTCGTCCAACTGTCCTTTTAGCTGATCTGCAGTAGGTGATTATCTGTACATTTAGATGCTTGGATATCTTTGAAAATCTGTCCCTACACATGGAAAACATCATCAAGACTTCAGCACATTGGAATGACAAAATATTTATTTTCTCCCTAGGAGCTTTAGATAATTACCTGTCCTCTGTCATCCTTATTTACTAGTTAATGAAGCACTGCTCCTTGGGACTGAAGACGCGGGATTCATTTTTCTCAGTGTTAGACATTTCTGCTGTATGTTTCATCAGCACAGTTATTCCCCATTCTGATGGAAAGTAAAAAGCACTACAAACACATGATTTATTTGACCTGTGTTAGACAGCTACATAAATATGAGGTGAATCATGCTTAGAGATGCTTCTTTTCTCTCCAGCTTTATATCAACAAAATCAAGAGAAGCAGCTCAGGTGCATATGCCTAGATTAAAGGTACAACAGTCAGCAGATCCAGGGAAATTACTGTTATTATTTCCAACTACTTGGCAATGGAACACTGAGTCCTGTTCAAGAGGGACGGGGAGATGAAAAGGATCCAGAAAGGTGCTACCAAAATGGTCAGTGCTCGAGGACCTAAAGTGGATGAACCCAAGGAGATGTTGTGGGAGATGACTGTATTAAGTGTACAGAAGACTAAGGAAAGATACTATGACACCTGAGAACTACTCAAAATGCAGTTGTAAAGATGGCAGAATTAATCTCAACTCTCCAGTGGCTGATGAGTTAACAAGGGTGAACAGCCACAAACTGCATTGGGGAAGGTTCAGACCGGATTTTAGCAAAACAAGTCTCAATGAAAAGATTGTTTAGCAGCGGAATAAGGTGTCCAGAGCTGTGATAAACTTCTCCATTTTGAGAGGTGTTCAAGACTTGGTTAGATAGAGCCCTGTCTGATCTGGCCTGGTGACAAGTTAATCCCACTTTGGTGGAAGGTTGGCTTAGAGACCTCCAGGTTGTGTCCCCAACATATCTTTATCAGACTAAGGGAGCAAAATCCCACCCTTTGTCAATCTGAGAAACTGTCTGAATTTGGTGGTGTTTGCAATTTTTCTGAAATGCTTTCACCACCCATCTCCGGGTCTTTTCTCATTCTTGACAAGCACACGTGATCATTTGCATTTTCAAATCCCCTGGCACCCAGGGGAATATTCTTCTTTCAAGCTACCCATGATGTAAGACTGATGTGAAGAAACTAAACAGATATTCAACAAGAAATTAATATTCAGGATTTTTTCCTTGCAATGACCAGAAATTCAGGGGAGGTTCTTACCGTCAGGACACTTTGACCCATCCCCACCAGAACTTTATAAGCCTCACTAGGATTTTTGTTTATTCTTCTATTCTAGTATGCAGGGGCAGCATAATGCATTGGGAACCCTTTTTCGGTCAGCTGGAGCTGTCCAAAGGAAACTGGTTAAAACACGTAACTATTTTTTTTTTAGGGTTTTTTTTTGTTGTTGTTTTTTTGGTTTTTTTTAACTAACTCTAAGAGGTGAGAAGTCATTCTTACTTATTCACACGTGTGTTGTAGATCTCCAGGGATTTTACCATCAGTCGCCAAGCTTACAGAGATAGGCATGTGTCATCTTGGGCTGAGAGTGAAAAGCAATGTGTAGGAGAAAGCTTAAAAGCTCATTTACAAGGTAATGGAAATTTCTCAGCTTCCTGAAATATAATAACTAAATATTTTAATCTTGTTACTATTGACTTGGTAATGAATAACCTGCACCCTTCTTGTTATGTATAACCTGCTCAATTCTAGTTATGTATTAGTGTTTTCTTAAAACCCCCTTGTGTTACACACATGCATGCACACATAAAAGCCTACTACAAAAAATTATGTGGAGATTCCCACTAGTCAAAATGCATTAGAGATACCACCAGAGAATCGTGAAAAACAGATTCCTTTATCCACTGATCAAGATTCAGAAATGAAATGTCTTCAAACACTGGGAATACATTTTCAAGGATTGTAGGCTTCGTTCCAGATGCTTAGATAAATATAAAACTCTGAAACCTTTCACTTGGCTATTATGAGCAGTTATGCAAAGTCTGACTTCTTCTAAGGCAGTAACTGAAATGAGGTATGTGTGTGGAAGCTGGGTAGAAATGTCACACTGAAAAGAAGATGAACAGCTAAAATGGCAGCTTCCTCAGATGCTAAATATTTCATTTCTACTCATGAGGATAGCTTTAGTCTACATCATTTAAAATTATTCCTTCTCTGAGGTCATAGTGATTTTGGAAGCGCAGGAGCTCAGAAGATTTCTGCTCATGTCTTTACGAAAGAGAAAAATCAAGCCAAAACAAGCTGAAATAAGCCCAAACAAGCCAAAACAGCAAAGGCAGGGTTGAGAACAGAGATGGGGGGTGAAATCACACTAGAGGGGAAAGACAAAGCACAAGAGTTTACACCACTGTTTCATGTTTCTTCCTCTCCTTGGCTCTATTTTCCACAATTTTACTAATTCACTCAGGCTAAACAAATAGGATGCTCAGAAACTGATTCACTGGGAATCTCTAGGGTCTATAGCCCCATTCCAGTGAATGCTGCTATGTGCAGCAGCCTGGCAGACATACGTTGAAGCAGAAGACGAGCAGCCTTCCCTTCCACAACTCCCACTGGTCCCCATGACCTTACTTGTGCCATGCTTTTGGGAAACACGAGTGGTTACCAGTGGGTCCATGTACTTTGTGGACATACAAAAGGCTACAATGCCTCACTGAGCGGTAAAAAATAAGGACCTTTGAATACAGGGCACAAACCACTGCAGAACATTGTAGCTTGAGAGTTGAATTCATAACCCAAATATCTTCAGACTCCAACTACAAGTGGAAATAGAAACAAGTTTCCAAAAGGCCATTTGCAGCTTGTTTCTACTAAAATGAGGAGAGTGGCGTAATCTTTCTAATGCTGCCATTCTGTCCCTCTGGTGAAAAGATGTACTGAGTCTCAGGGCAGTTAATTTGTCATCCAACATCCCTGTCTACTTTAATTTTGTATGGGATGAATTGTGACCAGCAGAGCCACAGTTTTGGAGCACCACACTCACAAGGAAAAGTGCTGTTTTCCATGCTCGAGAGTTCAATGACAGTTTATGTAGGACACCAGAACCACACAACTTCATGGCTGGAAATGTTTTCTGGGTTTGTTTTGTTGCTGTGTTATGACAACACAGCACCATGAATGAGACGGAGATTCCAGTATGGCTGGGAAAACACCTTCTAAGACTCAGGACTCACAAGCTGGTAGGTGGGTAAACATCCAGGTGTATGTGGCACAATGAAAAACTGGATGCAGGTTTTAGCTATGGCACCTGAAGTAGTCTTGCTTCTCTAGTGCTGGAGCAGACTGTCCCTGATGGGAGCAGAGGTCTGTTCTCTGGAGGAAAAGGCCACTGTCCGCAGTCGTGCTGCATCCCGACCTCAGCATGGTGCTGCAGAGCCAGCATGAATTACTCACTCTCACCATGCAGCTGGGAAGCAAGGCAGGCATAAATCCTGTCTCCACTGAAATCACTGGCAGGCTGAAGGGGGCGATTTATAATTGACCCAGCTATGCCCAGAATTCCACACCATCTAATGTTCAAACACTTGTGATTTACACAGGTAGAACTCAGCCCTGCTACAAACAGAAGCAAGACACAGGCAAAGTAGAAATCAGAGAAGTTGTGGTCATGTGCTCCAGTTCTGAATTTTGCTTTTGAATTTTCCTAGGTCCAAAAACATATTGACAAGAGAGTTTATGCATTTTAACTTTTATGAGGCAGATACTAATATGTAGCATGGATGAATGAATTAAACAACTATACCTTTACTTCTGTAAAACACCAAATGCAAGTGTGTGCGTGAGAGAGTATATGAGCATGTGCCTCCACCAGCTAGATGCTGATACTAAGCAGCCTGGCAGCCATAAAAATCAATTTGTATGCAATGATCACCTTATATCTTCTAATTTCATTAAAATTCTGGGACTGTGGGTTCATATTGATTTCTTTATACTGTTTTAGGCTTTATTCTTAGGAATTGATGTCAGCAGTCATTTAGAAATATTTATCAGTAAAACTGAGTAAAATCTACACAAGCAGTTCTTCTTTAACACAAATTAGCCCTAATATTTCTCACTGATTAAGTATGACAGATAACGCAGCTTTACTGTTTGTCATCATGCAAGGGAGAAATGTATTAGGGCATTTATGAATTACAAGAAATGAGAAAATACCATAAATTGTTGGACTACTGGATGATTAATACATTAAGTTTTGCACAGAATCAAATGAAATGATCAAAAGTTTCACTTAGTATAACTCTGATAGTGGCGCTATGGTTGAAAAATGTGCACTGCAGCATGCTGTGGTACATACGGCCAGCACAATGACCAGCCACGAACAAATTTTCCCTGTATCAAGGACACCTCCTGAATCTGTACCCTGATGTTTACATGGGACAATAAAAATGAAGAAATGGCAGGCATTCGGAATGAACCAGAAAAGGAACTTAAGAAAATGTGAACAATACCCTTTTCGATAAAAGGTACTGCAACACACTGCAGTGTTTAACCAAGTTCTTTAAGATGATCCCTTTGAATTTCCGAAGGGATTTAGAATTCAGTGTTTGAATCTGAAGCCTAATGATTGTAGCTTTGATCTAAAACAAATATTGAGAGGTTGGGTTTTTTTAATGCCTGTGAGGATACCAAACGGTGTCCTCAGCAGATGCTTGTGAGTTTCTTAAAATGCGGTGGTTTTAGGGTGTTTCAAGCTATACTAGCCAAAAGTAAACAACACTGGTTTAAGGCTGTAGAACAATATGAACATCTAGGCAGAATCTAACTGCATTTCTTTATGTAAAGTAATAAAAAGAAAGATGAAATCCCCTTAGTTCGTGTGGCATTCTGAGGGTAAAAAGGGTGGGATTAATGTGGTCTTACATAGATAGATATAGTGTTGAAATCTACACTCCAGGCAGTCATACTGAACTCTTTCTGTAGTCTCTGAAGGACCAATTCTTCACGGAGAAATTTAAGCTTGAATTGCTCCAGACAGTCCTACATCTCTCCATGGACTATAAAGCGGACATCAGGTAGATAGTTCAGATGGAGACACTTGAAGTCTAGCAAGGTGGATCATTCCTGTTAAACCTGAAAGTGCCTTATTAAGTATCACTGAATTTCTCCAGACCCCTGAAAGTCTGTTAATGCCGTACCTAGGAATTCTTCAGTTCTATTAGTGTTAGGCATTGACTACTCCTAATCCTGGACTGCACTCATGTAAGGAATGCAGTTCAACAGAGAAACAGTCAAATTAGACAGCTGCATGTGCACAGCAGATGTCTTAGTCAGTAGGACAGTCCGAGAACGATCCAGTCATGCCCTAGAAGGAAGAGGTATAAATGTTGCCCTCACATAGGTACTGAGCAACTTCTTAAGTACTGGGGAGTACCCATCTGATGTCCAGCTGCTGCTGCTGAAAGGTAAAGCCTCCCTGATGTCCTGTGTCTTACCTGCCAGCCCTATGCTGATATCTTGGATATCCTAAGGCATTACAGGAGGCACCTACTGTTAACCACTACTGTTTTAGTAAATGAATCCCACACTCAGACGTTTAGAGTGAACTGAACCACGTGGGGTACGGAGTGATAAATAACCTGTAAAAATTATATCAGACACCTAACTTTCTCTTGATCTTTTGAGGTCTCCAGTTTAAATACTATTACAAAATTGGGGTACTGTTCACTGTATAGGCCTCATTCATCCATTCTGCCTCACACATAATTCTTCCCACATTGCAAAGGCAGAACCAGCTGCGGGGATGGCCAAATGGCCAAAGAGTTCAGAAACAAGAACAGTTTCCTGGTGGGCGACCTCTAAAGTCTAAAATCACCCCTAAAGTCAGGGTGAGAAAAGCTGCTCCCATCAGGCCTTGTGATCCTATGTAGATTCAGTCTGTCTGGTTGGCCAGTTGCCATACGCCCTCTGTATCCCTTAAAGGGTTGTAATCCAGCCCCCATTCCTCCCCTTTCTTCCTTCCTCTCATTGGTTGTTGTTGTATTACCCCACCTGCCTTCTGTACCCCTTTGTAAGTGTGTCACGGCCGGCAGGCTTCTGCTTCATCCCTGGACTCCTTGGCTGTGGTTTGGCAATGAACCCATTGGAACCCTATATGAAGAGCCACCTCCTGACTCTCTGCCTCTGGTGCCGCCTGAGCTATCCAGCTCAGTGTGAGCATGGCTGCGTGTTTCCACTGCATGGGTGAGAGAGCCGGCCTGCGAGGGTGCCAAGTAGCACTGCCGGAGGTTCCTTGCTAGGAACGCTTCAGGAATAAGGCAGCAGCTTCTCCACCGAACACACCACACAGCGATATTCCCAGGAATATCATTTAGCAGCTTCAGTAAGGATGGGCCAAATTGTTAGTAACTGGCTGACCACCTCTGAGTAGCTACAGTAGGAAGCTGCTGCTCCCTTTCTATTTCAGACTGGTACTTGTGTTTAGCAGATGTCACTAAACATCCGGATAGCTTCCTAAAAGATGCAGGGTCCCACTGTCGTTTCTGACACTTTTGTGTACATGCTGAAGTGACCTTTTTTCTTAAATTTGTGTCCAGTTCAACAAGACATGAAGGACTCGATGCAGGAATGATTAAGTGATATTCCGTGTGTCATGAAGGAGGCCAGACTAGATAATCATAATGGCTTCACCTGACCTCAATAGTCTCCAAAATCTATGAGCAGCTCATAGGTAAGAAGCAGGTTAAGATATGCAGATGGCTGCAAGTGGAAGTTACTCTCTGACCTTCAGCTCTGTGTGAGCCATTCATCAGGGTTATGGCAAAATTCATCATAGTACAAGACTAAAAGATTTGTGTGGTACAAGATTAAACCAGTAGAAAAGCCATCAATTACCTGCTTCTCTCTAGAACAGAAACTGGTTGTTTGGGTTTTTTTTTGTTTATTTGTTTGTTTGTGCCAGGTCTGTTAGTAAATATATTGCAGCAGATGGAAGAACTGTTTCTTTCTTTCTTAGTCCCTGTTTCATTACTGGGAGCGCTGGAATCCAAAACCATCTGCCCAGAGGCAACACTTTACTCAGCTACTGAGTGAAATGTCACCTCACATCAGCTCACACATCAGCCTCAGCTGAAAAAAAACTCCCTCACTGATAAGATGTTCCTACATTTCCCCAAGTGTTCATGTTTTATCTTTCCTGAGAAAGTTATTAGTAGTGAAAAAAGCATTGTATTCAAAAGAGTCAGTCTATGTAATGACATCAATATGCCAAACTAGTTTCCACGTAACCCAATCCTCCTCCTCATGGTTATTCCTGTTAATCTTGTTATATTCCGTAAGAGCCTTGCAATGAATCAAGAGTTCCTAGTGCCAGGTGCTGTACAAACATAGAATGTAAAGGTGCCTCCAAGGCACTCAGAACCGGCAACAACAGCCAACAGAGGATGCAAAAAAGTACTGATAAATAAGAGGCAGGATTGGTTGTGTCTGTGGCCTTGAGCCACAGACATCTGTTGGTTTGAGCATACCAGTAGTCCACGAGAAGTTATTTTGGGTCTAATGGGAAAGAAGAGGTTATTAAGGCCTAAGAGAGGGATGCTGGAGGCACACTAATGCACCACAACTGTCCCAAATGCAAAAGACAGCAGGTACAAATGTATGAAAACACACACTTGAAAGATATCCAGGTTAGGAAAGAATGCTTGTAACAGGTGAGGGTCTCGTAACTGAGATGGGTCTCAGAATTGACCTTTCAACACAAGGGTGAAAGCAGTCCATTAAAGAAGTCAGAAAAAATAAGTAGGTTGGGTTGCTGTAGTATCAGAAAGGCACCTGTCAAGGATTTAAAAAGGAGAATTATGTTGTCAGTAACAGGAATATCACCTCCTTTTTAATTCCATGGTGACTGGGTGCTGACAGGGCAAGACAATATTTAGCAGAGTACAGAAAAAGGAAGGTTGATTCTGGAGAAAAGATGGAAATTGAAAGGAGTTTCAGTTACCTGGAAACCTTCAAGCAACTAACAAAATACTGCTGCATCCAAAAATTGATTATTTTCTATTGATCTGTTCATAAATCCTGGCATTTCTGTTCCTTCTATTTATAGCTATGCTGGCAGCACAAAACAGGCACATAATTTATCTTGAACAGCCTTGTATCACAGACACAGTCTGAACCCTCACCCGTTACCCTAACTGGTAAAGTTTTTGAGAGGGAGAAATTCTGGCTGCTTATTCAGGATCCCTCCCCTGAGGAGAAGTACCCTGTCCCTTTTCAAAGAGGTGAATCACAGCAAACAGTATATTTGTGAGCAAAAGTGCTGGGTTAATTCTTGCCATGGATGACAGGTTTCCAAAGACAGAGCTTGCCTCTGCCTCCCAAGGCTGGCCCAGAGCAGCTGAAAATCTGACTTGTTCTCTTTTATGATTTCATAAGATTCTCTTGGGATTACATCTTTTTCATTCAGCATAGCTTCTTAATGTCTCCTCCACTGCTCCCTGGTTTGTTCCTCACTTTATTTTAGATTAAGTTTACCAATGGATTTTGACTTTTTGAAATTTATTTTGTCATAGCAAAATGTCTTCTTTCTTCTGGGCTGCCTTCCAAACATCTCTTGTTGGAATTAGCTCCTAAATTTTAATTAAAGGAACCTCTTGTTTGGCCCATAAATTAAAATGTTCTGAATTCTTTTTTTTTATGTCCATTTCAAGGCATCAAGCCAAACAAGAAACACTGAAAACTGTCCAGACATATCCTTTTCTCTTTTGTCTTTCTCCTCTGCTTAAGTTCCTCCTCCAAGAGACAGAGCTACAGCTAGCAGTGTTCTTGCCACTGTCCTGTGACATCCCATTGGAAGTACTCTCTCCAGAATGAGTGACCTCATGGCAGGGCAGTGACATCAATGAGGGCACACCAGCACAGTAACTGAGTGGCAACCTGGACTTCGCTGTCCTGCTCCTGAACTCCTGGACAAAGACAGGAGGGGGGGGGTGCAATGTCATATGCTTTTTTGTCAGCTGAGTTGAAGTTGTGTTAACCATTTGACCTCGTTGATAGGAGATTAGCCATTAGGATAAATGACTTCCTGATCCTTAAAATACTTGTAACAACCTAGATTTGAAAGAAAAATGACAAATAGCAAAAATACCGCCTCTCATCCTCTTTCCATCCCTCTTTTTAGGGCATCTTTAGCTGGGTGAAAGAGATTCTGCAAGAAGTACACAAACAGCTAAAAGGTGAAAGCACATCCACACATAGGACAAGTGGGACTAAACCCAGTACAGCTCCTAGCCCCCATACAGCACCCACCCCCTTTGCTGCTGCACAGGTACCACCTCAGGGGAGAGGAGCTGGTCTCTGAAGCCTGAAGTCACATTCTTAGTGATGTTGAGTCTGCCTATTTCCTCTTCCTTTTTTCTTCGTCTACCTTTCCAGAAAACTGGGGTTTTTCATCATGAACTTTGGAGCTGGTAGTGATGCCATCCCAACTGCTCTACCTCTGCTTGTGTCACCTTTGTGTCCTTTCTTGCCTCTGTTCTGTAGCTGTCCCATGGCTCCTCGTGATGCTTGTGCAACACCCACAGCAGCCTGAACTGTGGCTACACTGCCAGGAGCTGGGCTCTGAGGCCTTGGATGCAAGGGGTTGACCCTGGGGTGGTGAGGATGTGGCAGCCAGAGTTGTAGACAGAGGTTTCCATCTGCAGTTTATGGGAGTAAAGCTCCATCTGCAGTGTGTGGCTGAGTCAAAGCCTGAATCTTCCATATGGAAGAGCAATACTCTGTATTCATTTCAGCAAATGACAAGTTTACATCCTGACATAAGGAGGCCAATAGGATCTGCTAAGGAAATAAGTTTCAAACATCCTCCATCCAAGTTTGCATCACACCCAAACCGTTACTCCTTCTCCTTGCTGCCTTTCTTCTCTGTTTCTAAAGTTTTGTTGTTTAACACAATGTCAGATTCTCTACTACTACTCTACTATTACAGTAGAATTCTCCACTGTAAACTTCAGTGATGCCTCAGCGAAAACCAGTCTGGGCAGTTTTTCTCTCTGACAGTGAAAACCAGTCACTTTTTCTGGGCAGTTGTAGCGTGTGAACATGGCTTAGCAGTCAGTCAGCAAGGATTAATGCTTTTGAGGATGAGCCAAAACACAGACCAGGGAAGAACCTTAAGAGGGGGAGAAGAATGGTTACATCGAACAGCTGGTGCCAGTGACTGACTGTGTTGGGCCCCACCAGAGTCACCTGTGTGCTTCAGTGACAGGTATGGCTGAGGCAAGATTGTCCCTGGACCTTGACCTCCAAGCCATGAAGGCTGGTGTGCCACCAGAGACACTGCCAGAATTGCATCTTCTGCCAACCCCACAAAAGCAGGCCTGGATTGGATAGGGTTTAAAACCTTTGGGAAACTCCAATGTGTTTGCTCCTACTAAACTTTTTGGAGAGACGATGATGAACGCACTAATTGAGGTCAAGACAGTGTGGCACAATGTGATTTTAATTTTTGAGGAGCTTGAGAAAACAGAACATAATAAATAACATACATAATTTGTATCTACTGAACAAGGCCAGGTCCCTGCAGCATCACACTGCCTGTACAGAACAGGAGTGAAATAAAGCTGCATACTTTAAGTCTGGGAATTTCCATGCTTTCCTACTACCTGCTTTTTCCATTCTTTCATAATATCCCTCCTGGGGTTATGCAGCACTGGGGAGCCCGCTGTCTGCCCTACCATTCATGCTGGCTCCTGTCCAGCACAAATGTTTGTCTGACAGGGGCAGAGTCTTCAGATTCTTTTATTGTACAACTTTTCTCCCCACCCAGCTGTAGCTGCTCAAGACCTGAGGAGGAGGCAGCCCTTTGTCCCCTCTTGAGAAGCAAGTGTGCCAGGATGTGCCAGTGGGAGCTCTGTGGCCATTTGAAAGCTGTCCAACAAGAATCATCGAGGTCCATGAGCAGGGATGAGTCACGCCTAACCACCTAACCTCAACATCAGACCTTGCAATTAATTCACTCCTTACCAATCTTAGCGTGGCATTATAACTCAGCAAACTGGAAATGCTGCCTTGAGGGAAAGTTTTGAGCCTATCAGTCACTGCTCTGCCTGAAGGTCAGCAGATGTTAAATGAATTGTGCCCAGCATTCCTCTTCTCCATGCAATATCCATCCTAGGCCACAACCCACAATGCCTATAGTAAATAGTGTATTTTCTATAGTGTTCACAAGAATTGCACAGCTATTTCTACATCCCTTTATGAGGAACCCTTTTTTCCTCCAGAAGACTCTTCCTTACGGGTTCTGTCTAAGACTTGATGGAACCAAAGAAAGAACTGACAGCAAAATTACAGTGTTTATACCAACACAATAATGTGAATTGACTGGAATAATTTGAATTGCTGTAAAATAAAATGGGAGTAATAAAATGCTGTGAATGTGTACCTATATGTACACATTTGGACACATATATAGACACACATATAAAATAACAGAATTGTTGAGGTTGGAAGGGACATTTGGAGTTCCTCTGGTCCAACCGCACTGCTCACAGTAAGGTTACCTACAGAAGGTTGCTCAGGACATTGTCCATCCAGGTTTTGGATATCTCCAAAGACGGAGCGTCCACCATCTCTCTGGGAAACCTGTTCATGAGTTCAACTATCCTCACAATAGAAACCCCAAAGCTTACATTTTCTTGTGCCCATTGCCTTTTCACCTGTCTCTGGGCACTGAGAAATCTGGCTCTGTCATCTTTACTGCCTCCCATCAGAGATTTTACACATAAAGATCAGATATTCTTGAGCTTTCTCTTTTCCAGAATGAACACCCCCAGCTCTCTCAGACCCTACTTGCATCAATCCCTTGGTCATTTTTGTGGTGCTTTCCTGAACTCACCCCAGTATTTCCAGGTCTCTCTTCCAGTGGAAAGCCCAGCACAGAGCCCAACACTGCAGATGTGCTTCACCAGACCTGAGTACAGAAGAAGGACTGCCTTCCTTGATTTGGCGGTGATATTCCTCCTGGTGCAGTCTGACCCCATGGTTTATCAACCAGTCTTCCCAGTATTGTGTTATCTGCAAATTTGCTGAAGTTGTGCTCTATCCCACAGTGGAGAGCATTTATGAAGATATTTGACCGTGCTGGCCACAGTATCAGTCCATGGGGTACAGAGCTGGTCTCCAGCTGGACTTCATGCTGCTGATTGAAAAGCTGTGAGCCCAGCAATTCAGCCAGTTTTCAGTGCCCTCCACTGCTCATTTATCTAGTCCATGTTTCATCAGCTTGTCAATGAGGATGTTACAGGAGAGAGTGTCAAAAGTCTCAGCAAAGCAAAAATAAACAACATCTAGTGCTGTCTCCTCATCCACTGAGCAAGTCATCTCCCTGTAGAAGGCTATCAGGTCAGTCATGCCTGATTTCCCTTTTGTAAATCCATGCTATCTACTCCTAATCCCCTTATTGTCCTTTATATATATATATAAATACACAAAAACACAGATACACACACATATACACACATATATATTAAACATAGCAGTTGAAATTATTCCACACATATATATGGTTCAAATAATCCAGCAGTACCTAGGCCTTGGGCATCATTGCAGAAAAATTTCTTGCCCTAATATGTATAAAAAACCCCAAAACCAGCTAACAACAACAACAAATCAAACCAGCTAACAAGGATTTAGCATGAGTAAAAAAAAATGGGCCAGCCAAGGAATCTAGATAAATCTAAAGTATGCCAGCATCCAGAACAGCATATTCTAGCTGTCCTATCTAAAGGAGACACCACATGTGAACTGTAAGCTGCATTCAAAGGTCAGTGCCAGTAGAAGGATCCAGGCCAGGAGATGTGAGCTCTGAGGGATAAGCTTTACTCTGACATCACTGGCAACAGCCTTGCACAAACAGCAGGCTTCCAGTCTAAGCTGCTATTTGAAATGTTATTAGTCTTTTCTTGAAATCTATGGGCCATGGTTACAAGATGAATTCCCTAGATGGTACCAGAAGATGATGGCAGCACGCCTTTGCGCCGTACAAATGTATGCACTGATTAATATTTGTGCATCTCTTTCAAAATTGGAGGGGTTATACAACTGCAAATTAGACTCAGATTTTAGTGTTCTGAGATTCAATCAGAAGATACTGTCATTCTTATTGTTGCAGATCCTCAAATGCCTGGAAGGTTCCTTGACTTTTTAGGTTTCACAGGCTTAGTGATTTCTCCAGGATTTTCCATTGACATCAGTCTCCAAATGCTCAGATGAGGACAGATGTGAGCACCTGAGCTGGTCACTCTGCTCAGCTGCATGTCTACTGACACCCTGGAACCCCTCTGCTTCCTCTCTTCCAAACTGCATACAAAATGCCATCCAGCTTAGTTATACTTAAGCCTTTCTTTACAGACCGAACAAGGATATGTACACTCAAAAGTTTCATGCCTGTCATCTGTCATTACTGCTACCAGAGCAGGCGCTGCAATCTAGGAGTGTTCTGCTCACTATTCTGATCTGACCCTAAACCAGAAAACTGCTCTAAATCAGGTTGCTGGTTTGTGATGATCAGAGAGAGCCAAGATTGAGCTGGGAAGTCAATCTGCAGGTCACCATCAGGTCCAGGGATCACTGTGCACCTCCTTGGGGACAGCGATGGATTGAGGCCAGATGAGGACATGGGCCTATGGATGGGAAGGACTCGGTGGAACCCATGGCCAAGCAGGGCAGGACTGTGGGATCTGCAGACTGGCCCTGCTGCAGGATCACTGGGGCAAGGATTAGGTCCTGGGGAGCTGCCATGTGGTCCTGAGCCCTGGGCAGGGTGGGGGGAACCCTAGAGAGGGGATCAGGGCCACCAAAACCTACTAGCACAGTCAGGGCCCTGACATACACTTCTCCAGACAATCCTTCTGTGTTCTGATTTTGCTTTTGCTTTCCAAAATATGGCGATAATGATTTTATGGTAATAATCTAAATTAAGTCAATTAGGCTAAAATTAAAGGAGTACCTTAAATGACAGGAGAAAATTATTTACCTTACTTTACTGCCTGAGGACTCCTAAATGCACAAGTAAGTAAATACATTTAAATGCAGCTGACAGTATTTGCAAAAAGTGTAGACATGAAGAACACTGATGAGTGCATAAATAATTTCATTTCCATTCAGTCACTCCAAGAGAAGGAAATGCTGCAAGTGAACAATTTCTACTTTGCAGACTTAGACTTACCCCTCATCAAAAACTAACAGAGAAATGAATTGCTTTTTACCAGCCCCCCATTCTGCCTGTGAGGGTGCAGCAGTGGAGCAGAGCTCTGCTCAACACTGGTGCTATGGGGCTCTACAAATCTATTTGCACTTGGGAACACTACTCAGGAGACAGGCTTTGCACCCATTAGCCTGGTTGGCTTGCTGGGGCTTTGCTTCTGAGTTAAATCTCAGTGCCAAGGTGAAGTTTTGACAGTAACAACTCAACTGCCTATGTCCTTTGGAAAGCTTTATTAATGGCAAAAATGTAGAAATGGGAGCTAGAACTCCCATCTAGCTTCAGAGAACTCAGCATGAAGAAGGTACATTGCCAAACTAGCCCATCTTGGCAAATGCCAAAACTGTTCTTTTTATCAGTAAACATTTTAGGACTGGGCCCAGGATGTCTGCAGCATTGTAATTAAGAAATTTGGAAATAATTCAGGTGGTCAAGAGAAAAAGGTACTTTCTGCTTCTATCCTGCCACTCCACACATAAATTAGCAGGGATGGTGATGGATCCTCCTTTCCAGAGCATCTCATGGCAGAACTGTGTTTTAAATGGAAGGAGTTTCTTCTTTTCGTCTTCTCACCTACACCTGCATCTCACCTGATAAATCAAGTGTCTATGGGAAATAGAATCATGAAATCATAGCATAATTTTAAGTTGGAAAGGACCTCTAAGATCATTGAGTCCCACCATTAGCCTGGCATCATCATGTTCATCACTAGACCATGTCCCTAAACGCAACATCTACACACCCTTTAAGTATCTCCAGGGATACCGACTCAATCACTTCTCTGGCAGCCTGTTTCAGTGCTTCACAATCTCTTCAGGTATGAAATTTTCCCTCATATCCAATCTAAACCTCCCCTGGCACAACCTGAGGCCATTTCCTCTTATCCTACTGCTTGTTACCTGGAGAAGAAGCTGACACCCACCTGGCTACAACCTCTTTTCAGGCTGCTGTAGAGAGAAATAACATTTCCCCTGAGCCCCCTTTTCTGCTGGCTAAATAACCCCAGCTCCACTCATCATTCCCTACACTCTTTACCATCTTTGTTTCTCTGCTTTGGACACTCTCCAGCAACGCTCAGAAACAGTCTGAAAGGTACTGTTTTCTCCAAGTGGACACAGGTCATTCTGATAGCAATTGAGTTTGAAAGGAGTGCCATTTCCAGAAGTATTTGTTTAGCACTGGTGAGGCTATACTTGTGTCCAGTTCCAGGCTCCCCACTTAAAGATGATTAGGGAAAAGCAGGACATTCCTAGATTTCAGTGCCTGCTCTGATACTGACAAATGACAAGCATGAAGCTTTTGAGCCTACATATCCTTGTGTAAAGAAAGGCATAAATATAACCAAAATGGATGACATTTTGCAACCCTCATTACCACAGAGACAACTGACAGTGGAGGAAAAATGTGTCTATAAACATAAAAATATAGACATTTGTGTGCCATATAATGCTAGGAAAGCAAGGAAATAAAATTTCCTATTTCAGTATATAAAAAGTGAATGTTTGAATCACTGTTATTAGAGTTGATGAACATTTATTTTAGTCATTTTTGTTTTAAGAAGGTACCGCTCATGACTGTGTGCTCTAGTTACTGAATGTTAAGGAGAAAAATAAAGAAATTCCCTGCAATCCCTGAAACACATAGTGACAAATACACAAAATGCATATTTAGCTAGGGCAATGCTTTTCAAGGTGGAGGTAGATGGATCTCATCTAATCTGTAACACAGCATTTAGGACCTGGATATCCCAATCTAGTTCTATAGAACTCAAGGAACCCCAAAAAACCTTGGTGATAATCCAAGAATAGTTTGAGATATACATATGTAAGACAACAGCTGAAGGGACATTGTTTTGAACAGAACACAGACAGCACTTCATAGCCCACATCCTCAAAGACCTTTTTATGTGCTCAGAGTCTCCTTTGCACATCACCACTCCTCTAAACCCACAGGCAGCAAAGATTTGGAGAAGGGTCACACAAACAGGCCTGAACCCTGACAATGCTCCAGAGCTCTCTGCCCTTGGAACTTTTCAAGACCCAGCTGTATGAAGTTCTGGGCAACTTAGTCCAACCTCAAACTGATCCTGCTGTGAGCAGGAGGTTGGACCAGAGACATCCTGAGATAACTTGCAGCCTGAATTACTCAGTGATTCTGTGGCTACATGGGGTATGGGAGGCCTGAGCATCAAACTGGGCATCTGACTGCCCTGCAGCACGTTCAGTAAATACAGACTAAATACCTCAACCTCTCCTTAGGGTTGTTACCCTTTAGGTTCTTCACTATCCTGCTAGCCCCTTTATGGACCCTCTCAAATTTCTCCCCAACCATCTTGAAGTGGGATCACTCAAGTCTGGAACCCGAGGATGAGGTTTGTCTTTGTCACAGTACATGACAACCAACAAAGAAATCCAAAACGAAAGACAGGAGTAAACTGTAAGGGATCAGAGTGCCCAGAGTGCCCCAAGAGCAGTGGGTGTTCTGTTTAGTTCATTTTAACATCTTTGACTACCTGGCAGTATAGGTAGGAAATACCTTAATCACATATGAAAAGGAGTCTGAACTGGGAGGTGAGATAAGGAAAATAATAAATATGTAAGAGCAGCATTATTAAGAATTCTAGCAGGATTTCAGGAGGTTAGGAATACAAGGAGGAATTAAGGTGAGATTCGGTCTGGAAAAAGAAAGCTAAGCACTGAAAACCTGAGCTAAATAAAAGCACAGCAGTTGTGGGGGGGGGGCTCACTATCTAATGAAAGTAACAGACGAGCTAAGAGTATTCGAGTGAGATCAGGACAATAGGACCACCTGAACTCTCTCCAACCTGTATATTGCTGTGATCCTTTTTTCCCCTTCACATTATTTCTTCTTCCTGCCTTCTCTCTGGATGCTCTGTCTTGGAATAAAAAGGAAGAATGATGCCTTAGCCACCTAACATTACATCTTCTGCAAAACTGTTGAGAGCCTAGGACCAGAGAGGAAGTGAAAAGTAGTGGCTAAGCAGTTCAACACTTGAGCATGAGGTACAAGTAAAAGAGGGTGCAAACCCTGTATTTCTCCAACAGCAAAATTATAGAAACAGCAGGAGGGCAGGAAGCTGCCTTATGTTATGACTCTCTTCCCTGCCCTTTTCTGTATGTTTGCCCTCTTTGTCTTGAAGGAAGAATTAGAGCAAAATCAACACATTTCAGTTAGCCTTTGGACTTTTCTCCAAAAAATCTAGTAATTTCTAGCCTTAGCGATGTAAAGAAAGTCTGCCAAGTAAGAACATTTTTTCTCAAAAAATTTCCTTGAGCTGAAGGTAAAAAATGAAAACTGTCTGTAAAACAGGTCCATAAAGCATCAAAGGAATTAATCTTTTTATTCTTTCCTGCATCTGTAACAAAAGATTTAGAGTACTTCAGAGGTGTTCGAGGGCTGAGCTTCCTGTTCCCAAACCCCAAGCTTTGTTTCACTGTTTAATGCAGTACAATGACAGCGCTGTGTTTGTAACTCGCCTCTTTATTCCATTAAACACAAAACTAACCCGATCCCCACAGATAGTCTCTTGCACATTCAAAACATCTGCTACCAGGCAAGGAGGGCAAAGAAAAGGGAGAAGGAACTTTCAAACTTTTGATAAAGGTAAAAAAGCATCCAGGAAGTTTTAAGTGCAATACATTCAGGTGTGAAAGGCGAGCCAGTTTCATGTGTGTGAAGGAAACATGTGTGAAGGAAAGGTGCTATGAAAACTGTGGAAGCTGTCAGGCCTGCAACAAGCACCACATCACACCAGGATGCTTGATCTGTTTGTCCATGTTTGTCTGTCCCCTCACCAGCCAGGGAAAATACCTACCTGCTCCCAGTCCAGTTGCAGCCCAACCCTCACAGCATGGTCAGGACAGCAGGTTTGGGTGTCTGTGTTGCTCCAGCTGCCATCAGCAAACATGGGTCTGCCTGTCACAACCCCCAGACACCACCCATCATGGGATTTGCACATCTCATCATTCCTTTTATAGAATGATGGAATCCTAGAATCACTTGTGCTGCAACAAACCTGTAATGGTCATAGAATCATGGAATGCTTTCAGTTGCAAGAGATCTTAAAGGTCACCTAGCTCCAACTTCCCTGCTATGGTTAAGGACACCTTCCACTGGCTCAGGTTGCTCAGAGCCCCATCCGACCTGATCCTTCCTGGTTCTTGGCCCTCCTTTTGCTGCTTGCGTCTCTCTTCCCAGAATCCAGTCTCCCGGTTACACAACCTGCTTCTGAAGCCCGTTCCCCCCTTGGTGACAGTTCTGTCACATCAATACCAAACTTGGTATTTTTGACTCATTTACCTCGTTATTCTTGGCCTCGCACGGCGTCGCTGACGTGGTCGCCTATTGGCACTGCTGTTGGTCTCACCCAGCCCCACTCCACAAAGACCCCCGATGACCTGCAGAGTGTGAGTGTTTCTCACATACCCAGCCTTTGCCACCTGTGTGGCCTGGACATCCATCTTGGCACAGACACTGCTGTCACCTTCTTGCTCTGGTTTTGGCTGACTCCAAAAGTTTGTCCTGTCACATCCAGGAGCTACAATTAACCCCTATGCATGAATTCTGCATACCACTGTGGGTTCTTAATGAATTCTCTTTCCATCTATGAATGTCAGGGGCAGCTACTGGGAAAAAATCTTCTGTGGAATTGTACTTAAGGAGCAACCTTGGAAGTCTGGACAAAGAAATGAAGGTACTAGGGACAAATTCAGAGAAGAAAAGGGTTAGATACAAGGACTTGTCTCTGAAAATGTACTGAATTAAAGGTTTTCCTCTGGGTGCATACTGCCTTGAAAAGCCTGGGTATTTTTAACCTGACCTTCACAAATAAGCAAATAGGGTCATGAGGGTTCAGTGAAAAATTATTTTGCTTTCTTTTCCAACTCTTTAGGGTTGGATTAAATATTTTGTAGATATTTAATCCAAGCATCAAAAACTAATAATAGGATAGAGAATAAATGATACCTTATGACTAAGGAGATTTAAGAGGTTTTATAATAGGATTTGGATATTAATAAATTGAAATTTTTGAAACTCACTTTATATCCAGAACATGTGAAATTTATGAAGTTAAATATGTTTGTGCCTGCATTTTACACTGAAAAAGACCCAAGCAGAGAGGCTGCTAATAGCATATCAGAGGTGTCTGAAAAAAGTTGTGTTCCTGTGACTGCCCAAAGACCATGGTGTCCAGCTCTTGAAAAACATGTAGACTACCAACTTGGACATGCTGGATGTCACTGAAATCAGCAAGATGTGGCTAGAGGATTCCTGTCCAGCTCATTTCTACAACCACTCTTATTTTATGGGCCTTTGTTTTTTGATATGACAGATACCAAAGGCCTCACTGGAAATCCTGACTCTTTAGTCTTTAGAAGCTAGAATAGACAATGAGCTTGAGACTAGATCTGGACAAAAGCAATCTGAATGGCAGTGACTAAGAAAATCAAAACAAATGAATTTGCAAAATGGTTTCTCGTCAGGCGTACCACATGTAACAGCCTCATGATTAAGCCTAAAAGTTCCCCAGGCAGAATAGTAAAAAAAAAGTAACAAAGGAAATTTAAAAAAAAAATTAAACATTTCACTGAGGGGAAGTCAAGTAGTTTGGTTAAACTTAATATATTATTTACCTACATTAGTTTTTAATTTCAGTGAGGAAAGAAAGGAAGAAAAAAAATCACTTGGATCAGACCCAAAACACTGGTAAAGAGATAGTTTGAATTACACACTGCATGGGAACACACATTAGAGAGGACCAACTCTGCAGTACAAGTCTGGCCAGAAAGTGATGCTCAGAGCATGAACTAGGCTAGAAACCGGATATGAACCCTACTTTTACAGTTCAATTAACCTTTTACACCAATTTTTCCTGGGAGCACCAAATCTTGATACAGACCATGGGAAAAACTAATATTAGGGATTAAATAACACACCCATAGTAGGCACCCATAATGTATCCCTCAGTGTCCAGAAACTGTATTAGTGGGATTTTTCTATTTCTAAAGAAAGAATTGCAAAGCATGGAGAATAAAAAGGGTGAACAACACAGCACTGCGCAGTGTATCAGAAAGAGGGGTTTTTTTAAGCTGAAAGTGTATTAGTTCCTAAAATACTTTTGCAATTATCAGATTGCTATAACTCAGCTGAAATCCCAGTTTAATTACCCCTTTTATGTTCAAATTTGATTCTTTATCCATAAAATACTGTGAGGCCTCCTGATTGTGTTTAATATCCTCAGTCCGATGCTCTGCGTGTACCCAGAGCAAGGCTCACATGAAGCAATGCTGGGTTACACTTTCCAAGTGCTGCCACATCTCATGCAAAGGAAATTAGATTCCTTTCTTAATTTAATCTCAGTTCTATTTAATTAAAATCTTAAGAATTTTTTTGTTTTTGAAAAAATTGTATAATAGAGGTTTTCGGATAAGTCATTCATGGTGAGTTTGAATTTTGGACAAGATATTCTAGGCTATGAATAAATTTCTAAGTGCTGGCACGACCAAAATGTTAAAGAGGTGGCTGAGAGCGATGACAAAGAGCTTCCTTATTTCTGCCTTAGAAGAGTTGTAAATGGAAAGAATTTGTGGTTCTTTTCTGGGTATCTTTGCTATTCATCTTGTGTGCATAGGTTTGGGGAGGAAGACTGATGGAAGAGCTGTTAATGCTTCTTATTCCTCTTCCATATTTTTTTTTTCATTTGCATTATTCCTGAATAATTTTCCTTCCTTCAGACTGTGTTAATAAGAGTGTTTGATCTAGGAACCTAGCGGAGGACACTGTGATGCTGAGAAGCTTTATGGAAATGATTCCTGACTGCTGACAACTCTGACTCAGGAGCATTCAACTTGAGAGACTGAGAGCAGCAAGATCTGCAGAGCACTCTGACTTTGAGAATCTGCTTCATTACCACCCATTTTAAAAGCATCACAATGGAGCAGCCAGCCACTCTGGGGATGGTAGCTGGGTTTCAAACACCTCAGCAGACAGTTTCAAGCTGTGATAACTGGTCACTCAGTAATTCCACTTTGAAGAATTCTGCATTTGCAGGTTGAAACATCTGGAAAAAAAATGCAGTGGATCAGTGGGCAAACTCACAGGGAAGGAGGTGGTGGAGAAGAAGGACAAGCTGTTTCTCATTGCAAACATTTTACAAAATTAAACCCAAAGGCATTATGTGTTTCTCTTCAAACAGAAGAGCAGTGACACACAGAAAGGTAGGAAAGTACAAAGTGGATTGCGAAGTTGGATTCACTAGGCTAAAAAAAGGACACAAACTTAAGTCACTGAGAGATACAGTTAAGTCTGGAAGAAGTAAATGCAGACAGTTCCCTGCTTTAGAGACAGAATTTGGCTTCCAGAGCAATGCTTAGATTCATTTTGAATGGAAAAAGCATCCTAATCATTCTGTAGCTGAGGAATTGGAAGAAATATCAATTCAGGGCTTGAACTCCAAGACACACTCTGCATATCATATCTGCAGCTCATGCATATTCTACTCAGTCTCTCTGTGCTTCCAGTGGAGGTTTTGTTGCTAACAACCCTTCTCAAACTGTTCTCTGCTTTTGCAGTCTTTGTTTTCAGTATTATTTGCTCTTCATCTCACTAAAGGTAGTGAGATGGCAATATATGAATGCTCTCGAAGTCCACTCAGGAATATTGTCTACTTGGTCTCCTTGACCCATCAACCTGGCTTCCCATTTTCTGAATGCCTCCTCTAGCTCCTGCCTGCCTTGAGAGACAGCCCCTGCTCATGGGTGTTAGGCACAGGCCAGACATGCTGTTTTGGCTGCAAGTATCTGGGAAGAGCACTGCTCTCAGCCAGTCTGGAACTGCTCATCAGCCCTCTCCTCACCTTACAGCAGGATAACTGCATGTACAGCTACTCCCTCAGCTCATCCTGTTGGGAAGATGTGTTTTATAAACATGCACAGTGGCGCTTAAGGTAAGTCAGGTTCTTTTGGCAGAAACCGCTTCAGGAGCAGTGAAACAAGAAGACACCAACCCCCTGTTGGGAGGCAGGGGAAGGCAGCAGAGGGAAGGTTAAGAAAGGTCATGTCTTCTACCCTGTGTAACTTGCAACTGTTCCTTATATTTGACCTTAAACACATGAAATAAATACACATAGGTGGCTGCATGTCCAGTATTTTTAAATATATTTATCTTGTTTCTTTGCTTGCCTCAGATTCCCATAAGTNTTCTCTTTTTGGTACATATTTTAGACTGTAAGATTTTTGAGAAAACAAACTTTCTAGTTTGGCTTTGAAGAAGCCTTCATGCAATGCCACTCCAAACTGTGTCAGGACCTGTAGGCAATGCTGTACTACGAATAATAAACACTATTACCATCTAGAAATTTCTTAGTTGCACTGAAGCATTCTTCAACACTCTAATCGTTTGCTTCAATTTTAAGAGATTTTGTATATAACATGTTCCAAGTAGCAGAATTAGTAATGGAAAAATCTGTCAAAAGGACCTGCTAAGCCCGAACTCTGCTTAAAATTGAACAATCACACAAGTGAGATTCACATTATAGTGCTCTTTAACTTTGACAAATTGTATGTTCCCTGGAAGAACTTCCACAGCATGAAAAACTTGTATTGCAGCTTAGCAAATCGGTTTACCCCCATGCAAGCCATCAAAGTCTTGTTATGTTCAGTAGCCAGGGTCAGAATTGGAAAACAAACAGAATAAAAGATGTTTATTAAATTATGAACCCCTTTGGAGGAAAAAGGAGAAAGCTTATTCTGAACATAATGTCATCCAGTTAGAAAACATTATAAATAAATAAAGCAGCAGCGTTAGCTTCCTAGGAAGTTCACTTACTTACAAACACAATCCCTTCAAAATCCAGTTTTGCTTTTTGTTTTTAATGCTGTCATTATCTAAGCTTGAAATTATTACATTTTGTGTTCTTCTGACATCACGCTTAGAGTTTTTCCTTCGAGAATCTTCTACAGTTACAGGACCATGCCCTGAAAAAGCCTTGCCAACCACAATGATAAATATAAAATCCTTTCATTTCTAGGATCCATTCTATTTATCTTAAAATTAATTTTTTTTCGAACTATGTGCATGCAGCTGTTTTAGTGACTTTCTTGCCATCATTTACTTGTTTATGATACTCTGTTTCACCACCCTGCTGTACATTTTAGCTGTAATTTTGTGCCAGGCCTGTAATTTTATTGGGCTAATGGTCTGTGGAGCACCATGCTCTAATGACAACATCAAAATATTTGCGAACACTTACACAAAAACTTACAAAAACATACTTAAAGGCTAGGCATGACCTTAAAATTCATTTTGTATTAATTCACCAATACTGAATACCTTTGACATTTCTAACCCTTTGTCAGTATAACTGAATGGCCAACGCACTCAAAATCTTTAGAAAAAAATCTTTCCATACACGCTCTCAATGCATACACAATGCACAGAGGGTGGCAAAACAAACCCATTTCCTTATGAAAATAAACCAAAAAGCAGTATTTTCATCAACATTCAAGCATTTGGAAAGTGGATTTAGTTGTTTGGATTTTTTTCAATAAAAAACTATAATTTTTCTCATTTTTAATTCCAAATTTTTTGCAGAAAACAGAATTGTGAGCTCCCAGGAGTTGTTATGTGCCATGGCATTTTGAGCTTGGTTCTCTGAAATGGTTTCTAGACCACATTTCCAGAGGGTTTGCTTAATGATCACAATCAGAATTGACTCCCTTCAGTTACAGCATATAATAAATTGTATGCAAGACAAATTAAATGCTCCTACCACAATTAAATGTACTACCACAGTTGGAATGGTTTCTACTCTCTCAGCATGCAAGCCCCTGTGACCACAGTCACCACGACTGGGTAAACAGCATTTCCCACAGCTGGAGGGTCTACTGGCAGGGAGAGCCTTGCACCGCTGTCCCCAGCACAAGAACCAGTCTGTTCCCAGTACAGGGAAGGATCCTGTACCCCTCTATGCCTGGCAGAGGCTCTGCACAGCCCCCAGAGTGCTCTTTCATTTGCACACCCACGCTGCTGGCCCAGGCTTCTGGTCAATCCTTCTGACCACAGGAAGGCTGGAAATGGAGTCTGTGAAACAATATGACCCAGTATTAGTGTCACTGGTGATTAACAGCAGTCAGAGTAGTAAATGAAGCTACTAATTGCTTCTCTTTCCAGACCATAATCTTAAACACAACACTAACCAAAGCCATGGACCAGGCAAGTGGGTGATAAATGCATGAAATATATATAATATATATACAGACTAGAATCCCACAGCAATATTTTTGTGCTCAGTTTTTCAGAGTTATGTGTTTACATTGCTTTTAGGCCTATTTGTGATCTTTGCTCATATTCTGACCAGCCCAGTTTGTTTCCATTTCAGCTCATGAAGAGGTTCCTTAGCCTGTGGTGAAATATATTGCAGAAAGAATCAGTCCATTGAATCTGGAAAAATAAATTCCTTCCCAACAATCTGGCACATACTGATTCAAAACCTGCCCAGCTCTTTAAAACCAGACTGGTTAATAAAGGGCAACAAGACATGTTTTGAGAGGGTCAGATGACTGTCAGACTTCCAGCCATATGTTACCATTCCTTATCAATATGCAAATCTGTGGAAAAGAGTAAATCTTCTGCTGAACTTTCTTATGTACTTGCAGGGTAGGAGGGAAGGTCAAGGGTCTTTGAATGAAGATTTGTTGTCAAATTTTAACATAGCTTCATTTCAAGGTTTCCAGGGGGTAAAAATATGCCAGATGGATGCCAAGTGAGTATTTCTTCTAGGCACAATGCAAGATTCAGCACCACAAAATAATTTGTGGAAGAGCTTTGCATCCTTTTCTGAGGCTCCCAAAAAAGTTGCTAAAAATGTATTTTGTAGTGTCATAAGCCACACTTGATTTCCTGTGTGGTCTTCCCATACATCCATCTCAAACCCTATTCCTCTTATATTTCCATGGAACTGTAGGGACTGCTGTCAAGTATTCCCATTTCAAATGCCAGATTTCAATAATTCAATGTGCATTTCTAAGAAAGTGTTGTACTTTCAGGATGCAGAATAGAAACAGGGCTTAGTGATCATTTCCCAGCTACCCGGTCTGCTCTGAGAACATGTCCCTTTGTGGCATCTCTTACATTCTGAGTCTTCACAGGGATTTCATGGCCTGTGGGGCATAGTGCTTTGCCATGACTCCCACAACTTTTCCATCTTTTCTCCTGTTAAAGTTTCTTAGCTATTTTCTTAGCTTTTCCCCCCTCACTCACTGAGCACTACTTCTGGTATTAAAAGTGCTTGCAGCTGCTCCTTTCATGTTTGTGTTCCTATTCTTCACTGGTCTGCTGCAATCTCCTCTGTGCTGCCAGTATGTAGGTCAGCATCCCTTTTGCTCAAGCCGCTGTTAGTGAGTGATCTGGACCCGAGTGTAAGTTCTGCTGATGAACTCGTTGTCTCTTTTGCCAAAAATTATTCTGCCTCTTATTAATTCTTCTTTTAACATTCAGTATATGCAATGTTCAGCAAAACTGTGATCTGCAGTAATAAAAGCTTCATCTGCTTGCCCTTGTTCTTGGCAACTCCTAGCAAATTTGGCCTTTTCATGTATTATATTTTGCTTGTCTGTGACATTGACTTCAAAAGTCTCTTTTTTGCTTTTTTTTTTTCATCTTTCTTCCTTTCTTCAGTGTGAGACACAGACAAGCAACAGCAGCAGGAGTAGCCAGGGCAAATACCAAGGAATCTACATGATATTCTTATACCTTTCTGAATGAACTCCTGAACTTTTCAGCTTCAGCAGTAGCTAAGTTGCCAGAACCAATATTCTGCTTGTTCCTTTGTCTGCCCAAGAACCTGAAGGAAAACTCTCTGAAGGAGTGGCTCTACAGCAGAAAGATAAAGCAGTAATGAGCTGAGAGGTGATGGCATGGTAATGGGTGGTTGCTTCTAATGATCTCTCTGTGTAGCAGAGTTCTAATACTCACCCACAACAGATGTGGTAGATGACAAAAGAGAGTTCGACAGCTCTGTGAAATTAAGCCCGGTGTCAGCCCCTGCTGACACATTCCCTTTTCACCAACACCTTTTGCCTTTTCTCCAGCTTCTTCCCTTGCAAAAAACCTGTTAATGGCAGCTACAAAAGACAGTCACCTAAATGTGCATGTCATCGTGTAACTTTTCCATGGCTTCAAACTACAGCAGTTTTTTTTACTACAGTAAGCATTGCTATTTTTAGCTGCATATTAAGCACTAAGCAATGTTGAANGTGGGAAGAAAATACATCCCATTTCATTAGAACCTCAGGAAAAGAAAGCAAAGTGTGACTGTCAACTCTTGATAATAATCAGCTGTGTGGCATCTTTCAGTCACGTGCCAGAGGCGTTAAGAAATTAAGCCTTACAACATAGCTAGAAGGAAGGATTTTTTGGTAAGAATGCTTGCTACTTGTACTGCCAGTGATAGCATCATAATTTTTATGGAAAATAATAGTACCAGCAATCATCAGTATCAGAAAGACAATAAATCAAAACTGACTTATCGATAAATGGGGTTTCCCACAGGATATGGAATTTCAAGACTGCAGCCTTGACTGAAGAGGATTGTTTTGATTTTTCTGCCAAAATCCTCAGGTTTACAGTATTTTGCACAACCTTGTGCTTGATAAGAATATGTACAGCCCTCCATCAACCATCCTGTCCTTCTATTCATTTTTCATATTGCCTGTATGACGTTGATAGCAATTTCTGTGTTTCTTTCAGTGATCAGAAGCAATAGTCAGTCAAACACAGAGCATCACATTCTGTGTTTCACTGTCTGGAGAAAGGAGACAGCCCAAGCAGCATGAACACATAAAAAACCCCTACTTGGTGGATTTGTTTCTCTCTTTTCCTCTCTTCTGTGTACGATACCGCTCTCGGGGTGATTTCCATGTATATTTAGCATAAAAAGTGTGGTAGGCTGTTTCTTCTAATATCATGAAATTCAAAGAGATAAGGCTGGAACACTGCACTTGAGAACATGACATTAAATAAACATGGCCCCTGGATAAATAGTTAGTATTTCAGAAAATGAGGCCACCTACTTAAGTGCTAAGTGTGGGTTTACGTGTCTCTTTCTATAAACAGCCAGGCTTGAACATTTTAACCCGGTGCGTAAATCCTCGGATAACTAAACTGGTGCATCTGTGCTTCACTGTTACAAGAACAAGGACACTGAAAACCCCAAGAGCGATTTGCCATGGGAAAAATATGAGATATGTCTTCAGATAACCAGTTTATCTTCAAAAAATGCTAGGGGGGAAGTTAAGATTTTCTGAGATTTCTGAAGTCCATCTTAGGTTTCAATTGAAAGGGTGTATGAAGATCTAAAATTTCAAGCCAGATGTTTTCTAAAAATGTAGCTTTGGATGAAGCAAAGCTGTTTATTTTGATCAAATTAAAAATTAATCATTTCAATTTTTATCACAGTATGTGCATAAAATAGAATACAATAACAGCATTTTTGGCCATTTGGAAGTCAGGAAACGAATTTGAAAACTACCTGTTTCTGGAGAGAATTTTCACATTATTGAATCAGGATTTTCAATGGAAAATGTCCCTCAAAAAACTGACCACCACTACACATGAGATCCAACACCAAGCAGGGAACTGAAGCGCTCATGTCCAAAATCGTGTGAAGATTGTTGTATCTTCCCCTGTGCTACTGAGTGGACACACGCAAAACTATAGTTATGATCCAGCAATCACCTAGCAAGGACTTTAACCCTGCTATTGTGGCTGAAAGCAATATTAGGAACAGCCCAGACAGAGAAAGATGTTCTTACTTCCGCTGCTTAAAACCAAGCACAAAGATAACTTGAAGACTTAAGCTATAAATTAAAAACGATAGTAGTTGTATAGGTCTGAAATTAATTATTGCAAAACTTTTTCTGTAACATCATCCAAAATAAATTTTGATTGGATTCTAATGTTTCCTTTTTTAAGGAGACAGCTGGAGTTCCATCTGGCCTCATTTCTCACAACACAATCTATTTTGTACTATAATACTTCCAATATGGTAATTACTATTGTTGGTTTTGAAAACCATAAAGTTTCAGTCTGGACAATTTCATCTGGCCTTGCAATAAAGCTGACTCAACTTTCAGTACGCTGTTGCTCAGCCTATTAAAAACTATGCACCACCGAAAACAACAAAAAATAGCCGGAGAAAAATATATAATTGTCTGGTATTTGAGCATATCCCTTAAAAACAGGCAATTCAGATGCAAAAAGTGTTCATTAAAAATAGAAATTGCATTGAAATTCACTCTTGGCTTTCTTAGTGGTAAAATCCAAATTCACTGCTTATCATATTATTTTCCACAAGGAACAACTGCATTTAGATCATTAGAAAGACAAAGTATTGAAAGAAAAATACTGAGTATATTACTTATTCTAGCAGTATGCCTCCAGCCTTGCACGCCAGCACCAAAGCAATGCCCTCCACCACAGCCAGGCTACTCAAGGTATCTAGGACCACTGTTTGTCTGACATGCAGAAGCTGTCCAACCTCAGGAAATCATCAGTCCAAAGGACAGAAGGAAGTTTAATGTCCTGGAAGTTAATTCCTCTCTCTGTTTAATCTGCAAAGACTGCACGGTTGTTTCTACAGCACACTGAAGTGCTTGGAGACAAAGTCACATCCATTGGGCCCAGATGGACAGACAAACTGGATGTAACAGGGGTGTTGGAGACCTCTTGGGCTGAGACAGATAATGCTGATGATGGACTAAAGGCACAAAGGGGCTGAAGTGATCTGTACCAGCCAGGACATGCAGGTAGTGACAAAAACAAAATGTATTTTAAGCATCACTTGCAAGCTGGAGTAGTTCCCAATGTGAAACATGTACATGTACCATGCGACCACAGTGAATCTGTCTTTTTGCTGTTTTAATAACCAAACACAGAGAATAACTTTTTCAAAATGCAGCTGTGCCATATGTTCATGTTCTGTACCTAGAGGATGAAGGCTACAGAAGATTTTAGACTGTTTTCTCCATGCACCTCTCAAACCATCTCCAGCATTAGGCATATGGGGCAAATCAGACAGTAAAGCTATAGGAGCAGAACTCTCCCTATCAGACTTCCACTTCTGCTTCACTGGGGCTGCATCTTTCAAGTGGTACTGCAGCCAGTCTTCAGGGAAGAGAGGGCAGTGTCAACCCCTCTGTGGTGTAACAGGAGGTCAGGATCTGTCCAGCTCCCTGTGATCCAGCTTGGCTAGTTATTTATTGCCCATTTCAGTAGCAAGTAGGTCCATAGATAAATGCTCACATAACCTTTGTTTCACGTAGTATTTACAAGGGAATGTCTGGAGAGGTGAGCACTGGAGCTTAACCTGTGTACTGTGCTTTAAGAGGCCTGCAGATGCATGAGCAGTGAAGTGGATTGTTTTCTTCATCCCTTTGGTGGTTTCATTTGTGAGAACAGAAATGGGACTGTCTGTGTCATACTAATGTCCACAAAATTACATTCCCAGATATTACTATCTCTACAATGTCAACAAACATGATGTCTTTAAAAAAAGATTACATCTTGGTATTTAGATTTATTAATTTTCCTGTCTAAGGTGATTCAGTTCAGGGCGAAGTTTATATATTTTCAGGCTTTATGTGTTAAAGATTTTGTGAGTGCTTTGGGTGTTTTTTATTATTTTTTTAGAAATAAGTCTGTTTCCACTAAAGAAAAAACCAGGCATTTGGTGAATAGGCCAACCAGTCAAACCAGGGGGAGGGAAGGAAGGAAGGAAGGAAGGAAGGAAGGAAGGAAGGAAGGAAGGAAGGAAGGGAGGGAGGAGACTTTGCGACTCATGGGATTCTCCTCTCATTTATGGGAGTTCCACATTCATGCTGATGTTTTGATTTCAGTGATTGAACACTGCCATGAAAGAAGAAGTGTTCAAAACCCAGGAGACCAGTGTTTCCAATAAGAGCAACTGGAACTGGATCCCAGAGTGCAAACATTCATGATGATACGTTTGCAGAGCAGCTACAGACCCAGATAGAGTCTCAATGAAATGTAAATCAGAATCAGTATATTTGACAAATTTATGCTCTTTACCAATGCCCTTTGGACTAAGTTCTTGTACTGAATTAAGAGATTAAGGGACAGATTCACGCTGGTGCCAAGTGCTGTAGTAGAGTGCTTTCAGCAAATAGTTGAGTTTCTGGGCAAATAATCCACTGTGAAGCACTGCCTTACTGCAGTCCTCACCTCAGGGGCTGATACGCTCTAGCTTGTAATTACTGAGAGCTGTCTATCCAGTTTGGAATTATTCTGTTGAAGAGGAAAACATTTAATCCTGCTTAGTATCCTGTTGGTCAGGTCATCACGAGTGGGCACATGGTGCAATCTGGCAGGCAGCATTTTGCCTTTCTGGGAAACTGTTTGTGCTTCGTATGGAAAGTCCAGTAACAGAATACACGTGGGTTTAGTTTCAGCAGGGACTGTTTTCCTATATGAAGGGTGTTGGTGTTTCCAGAATCCAGAACATACTGTCCCTCTCTTCCCTGGAATTAATAACTAGGTCATTTGAAGCAAACAGGGTTATTTTCCATTGTGCCAGATGAAGAGGAAATGGATTCCAAGAACATAATGGTTTTAAACTGACAGTAGGCTTAGATAGATATTGGGAAGAAATTGTTCACTGTGAGGGTGGTGAAATACTGGAACAGGTTGCCCAGAGAAGCTGTGGAGGCCTTATCCCTGGAAGTGTCCAAGGCCAGGTTGGATGGGGCTCTGAGCAACCTGGTCTAGTGGAAGGTGTCCCTGCCCATGGCAGGGAGGTTGGAACTGGATGATATTTAAGGTCCCTTCCAACCCAAGATATTGCATGATTCTATGATGACATAGGAGCCCCTCTGTGTTAGAGTCAGAGGTCCACACAGCCTACTATCCTGTCCACGACAGGGACCAGCGGCAAAGAAAGGATGTAAGAAATAAGGCTGGTACAGAGCGATATGACTTTGGTCTGACCCTCTTGAGCCAAGACTTCCTGAGAGCATAGAATGGAATTTCACTTATTTCAAATGAAACTCTATTTCTATTATTCAGAATAAAAACTGAATCCAGATCTTAAACCTGTACATTTGTAGATGACTGATTTCTTTCCACTTGGTAAAATACCTGAGGGGGAAAGAGAAAACAGGCTAGCTATACTTTTTGTTGTCATCTAATTAAGCTCTGCAAAAATCCCGACACCCCCCCCCTTTTAATTATTGTTCTGTGTCATTATTAAAAACTGGGTTTGGACACAGGACTTCTAAACTGCAGATTCCTTACAGCACTCAGAGATTTAGCTGCTCACACAGCTTGAATTCAACTTAGGGGTACACATTTCTTCTGGTTTTGGGATCTGATCAGAATTGCAATCAGCACCAGAAAATAATCAGGGCCCTGGATACTTCCCCGGGGAGCATACAACGCATGGATGTCCCAAGGGAGCATCCTACCCGGGTGATTATCCAGCCAGCCTCCTGGAAATATCTATGGGTGAACCTTAGGATCAAATGGCAGAAGATCAGCCTCCTAGCAAACCAGGGAAGAGCACTGGGAGAAGCAGTAGTTTCCTGAGAGAAGCTCCTTGAATCTAACCCAGTGAATCTTCTTCCACGGCAATCAAAACCCCAGGAAGAGGCAGGAGGGATTGCTCCTTTACCATGTTACTCGTCAGAGTTTATTTCTTTTGTTGCCAACTGAGCTGGCAGCTCTCCCTGTTAATAGAACTGGGAGCATAACAAACTCAGAGACTCCCTATGGAAAAAAGCAGCATTTTGCCTTCTGCTTTTTGTTAGAATGGTTTGTTCCTCTCTACTTGTACCCCCTTTTCAGTGCCTCCCTCCTACTTGCTTTAGCAGTGCTCATTTACAGGCTACACAACAATGACCACTCACCTGCAACCAGATATTGGGCTCCTTTTTACCAAGCTTCTTGTTATAACCCCCCAAAAGTCTTCACCTCAAAACCTACGTGTTGGCTTTACAGTGTTTGTTCTACAACTCCTTTGGAGGTCCAGGGACTATTTCTAGGGGGTCTAGGAAAAGAGCTAAGAAAAGGCAGCCTGTCACCAGCTCACTCAGTGTCCTTGAACAGGGCCCTCATGTTTCCTAGGAAATTGTTCATTCATCCACCAATCAAAAAGGTTGAAATTACTGGTTTACTCTACAGCCATGATACGGAATGTTAAGAAGAAAGAAGAATTATATAATCACTCCTTGATGACAGAGAAACAGCAACAGACATGGCAGCATAAAGGAATAACCAGTGTCACACAGGTGAGATCAATGCCCAGGCTCACAGGGAGGAGCTTCCTCTCCCTAGTCATCCAGGACTCTGAGGAGGCCAGGCTTTTCTTCAGACCTGTCCCGCTGGGAGAGGATGACCACACCATGAGGTCCTGCCAGCAGTGTTTTCACTCAGCCTCTGCCATGCCAGAGAGCAGAGGTCTGTTCTCAGCCCTGACACACCAACAAGTCTTAGTACAGTCAGCTGTTCTCCTGCTCCCTTCCCCAGTTCTTCCTCCTTTGCTTCCTCTGTTTCTTTCTTCCTGCTAGCGCCTTTTATTCCACCTCACTCTTCCTGGCAGATAATTTATCTCCTGCACTTTCCTAGACATTTCAAAGATGGCTTAGTATTGAAGGTGTGATTTGTAAGAGCAAACTGTCGATTCTTTACCAAAAAAGCAAATTAGTCAGGATTTTAAAGCTGCTCAATAAACTAACAGTTCAACACAATTTGGCAGGTTTCAGGGGAAACTTGACCTTGCTGAGCCGAATTATTGCATTCACATTCAGTATATATCTCCAAGGTATGAAGAGTGTGCAGACCTCAGGGAAAAAAAAAAGATAAAGTAATGGAGTAAATGAAAGGGGAGTTATTTTCTCTTTTTTCACATAACATGCTATCGTCCAGCTTTAACTAACTTGCCACATATCTTTAACTGAATTCTGTGGAGCTCTTGATCATTTCACTAAGGAGTAATGATTTTCCTAGCCATCACAGCTGTATGCTGCATGCAAAATTCACAATGTACTGAGATTTTAAACCAGAGATAGATCTCAGCTTTGAATCTATAAAAAATTGAGCTATAAAAAATCATGGCAAATAATCCATGTTTACTTGGTGTGTTGTTTTTCCTTTAAATTTTTGTCATCTTCTTCAAAAGTCAAAGAAACAGGGATTAGGCAGAATTAAAACTTGGAGGCAAATAGGATTCCAGTTTATTACAATACCCAGGCTATACTGTTCAAGAATAATTTAAAGATCCCAGTCAACATTTATCGAAATTGTAGAAAGCTTTTAAGCAAAACATTTGCAAACTTCTTGTTGACTGATTCTTCCTTCCAAACCCAGAGCAGAAAATTCACATACAATTGTTGCCATCAGTTTTCTTGCACTTTTACAAAAAATAAATGCCAGGCTGTTTCTAATTGCCAGAGGGATGAATTAGTCATTTGCAGTAGAAAAAGGAATAAAGAAGTCTTTAAATTATTAAATAAATGAATGTTGTCCTGCATTTTGCTAGGTAGAATGACAGAATTTAACAGTATCCAGTAGCTCAGAGATTTGTATTTCACATTTACTCTGGAGAAAAAAAAACACTTCTATGTTTAAGTTTGCAGCTGCAATACCCATGGTAAATCTGATTTTGATTTTCTTTGCAATACAAAGAACTAGGAAGGAATGCTCTTATGACTTGACTTTTCTGGAGTCGTAGACATGCTATGTGACTTTAGGAGTCTAATGGCACTTGACCAGGAATCCTGCTTCTCATGTGCTGGCAAACCTCTTCTTGGAGACTGAAAGTAGTACATGGCCATCTCAGAAGTGCAAGGGACAACCTGCAAATCCCTTTGCCTTATATGGAGACCACTTATTTTTTGTGACATTAGTGGCATGTCCATAATGTTTTTACCCAATCATATTGTCCTGTAGCTGTGTTTCCCTGTGCTGGCTCTCTACAAGTGGATGAAGCTCACCTGAGCTTGTCTTTATAGACTGGCTTCAGAGATAATCCTAATATCAAGAAATAAAGCTGTTTCCATTCCTAGCTACACATCTCTCACATAAACAAGTTCAAAATTCTAAGAACAAAACAAACCATAGGTCTTTGTAGGTTAAGAAATGAGCTTAGTTTTTGGCTATAGAATTAACCCACTCATCACTTTGGGCTTTGCTGATTTTAGGGTTGATGGAGGATGGGAGTAGAAACATCTTTAGGGATTGAGGAAATCTCTTTTTTTTAAAGAGGGTGTTGATATGAAGCTGTAAAAGAGGAGAAAAGTCTCCCCTGCTCTAGGAAACACTGCCTATCCAAGAGTCACTCATTGAAACATACCGGGGAAGGAGCATCTTTAAAACAGAATCCCTAATTCTGACTTGAATCACCTCATTTTCAACTGTGTTTCCAGCCCCTAGGAAGCTGATCCTAAGGCTGTGTTTTTCCCATCTAGCTCTTTCAAAAACACATATCTTGCTTCAGTGAGAAAGCAGTCTGAGAAACTAGCCCAGCACAGATTTTTCTAAAGGACCTTCATGTTGTCTGAGAATTTTTTTCAGTGGTTACTGCTGTAAAAAAAGAATCTCTGTGCATAAAACCACTGTCATGTTCGAAAGCAGCTGTGAAATGCCTTTCATGAATTTTCTTAGCACACTAACAAAGATATGTGAAGTAATTGCCAGGTTTGGATTTTGTGTTCCTTTCAATATTCCTGTATTTATTTCTAATTGGCAGGAAGGTTCTTCATGTTTTTTGTATTCTGCCATGAAGACAACCTCTTTCAACCCTGCTTAAGGACTTAATTACCTGACATGACATGAATGGTCGTCCATGGAATATAATTGAATTTATTCTGTTCCTTCTATTTTTTTTTTTCTCAGAAGCTGTTGCTATAGAAGGAAATGCAATGCCATTAGCTCTGTACAGATTATTTTGGAGGCAGGCAAGACAGCAGAGTGAAGAGGGTTCTGAGGTCTTTAGGAGATTTACTGTGAAACCAGTGTATCTTCTACATCTACATATTTGGATTTAATCCTACCAAGAAATTACCTGGAGTTAAATTTTTCAAGGTGTTTAACGCCTAGAGTTCAGAGAGATTTTCTTAGTGTAATTTGTTTGATTCCAATATAATAATTCAATGCGCTACAGGTTTACAGTGACACTTTGAAGACCTGTATGCCTTTGAAAATGCACAGGGTGCTTGTCTGCAGCTCTGGATTCCTACACACCTGGGAGAATTTGTCCTTCATGCAGCAATATTGAATAGCCATGAAAAGAATTGATAGTCTCTATCAAATTTTCCTAAACAGAAGTTTACAGAAAAGATCCTGCCCTCAATAAAGGCTTGAGCTGGCAAGGTAATAGAAAGCCCCAGGAATATGACTGGTGGCTCAGTGGGATCAGAGTTGATTAACACCCTAGGGATGAATTCTCCTTCTGGCCTTTTTCAGGCTGAGCTCCACAGATCACAGCATTTCTGCAAAAAGAATTACTGAACGTGAAAAAAACACTCAAAATTATTTATTAATTTCACAAAAAAAAAAAAATCTGATCTCTTCAAATAACTTAGACTAAGGAAATATTTTGAAAAAAGAAAAAAAAAAAGGAGGGGGCGGGGAAAGTTTCAAAGCCAGGCTTCAGCTTTATTCATACTTTGAAAGAATAAGAAGTTTACTACTGCCTGGATTTTTTGAGTCCAGTTTCCACTGCATTTTGGCATGATGTCTACACTTGATAAATAATAAATAACGCTACTGCTGCTTGTGAGAGACCTGGCATCTCTGTCATGCAGCGTGGTCTTTACCGTGGTCTGCTTATAGGGAAAATAATACAGAGATTGAAGGCACCTTCAAACTGCTCTGGAAGAGCGACTCATCAGCAACATGGCTGTGCCAGAGTTTGGAATCTGATGGACAGCTCTGTGCCACTCTGCTGCCATTGCCTGTAGGCGCCTATTGGTTGTTGTAGGATTCACTGAGCAGCATCTACTCTGGATAGTATCCTGCATCTGTCCCTGGCATCAGCTACACGTCTGCTCTCGAGTGTGTGAATGCCAGGAACAGCTGGAGAAGAGCAGAGAGTGAGGAGGAGCTGCTGCACAGTGCTGCTCTCCACACGATGCTGTAACATCCCGTGGTCTATAATTCTGAGGAGCAGGAGCTGAAGGGATGGTACAGAGCACACCTGTATTTCTCTTTAACTGGAGTGAGCAGGTGGATAGGGAAATAACAACGCAGAAGGAGGAGGTTTCATTAAGAATCTCCCTAGCTGTTGCTCTAGCCAAAAAGGCAAGCAGCAATTTGACAGAAACTTAACTTGTGCCAGATTATGTGATCAGTAGTTGATATTCAGCACCTTGGGACTTAATTCCAGTAAATTTGAAATATGGTCTATATAATGGGTAAAAAAAAAGACTGGGACAGATTCCTGTCCCTAATGAAAGACAGTCTCAGTAACACAGCCATGACAAGAAAGTCTGCTTTTGCACAATAAATTATGCAGTGCTCTCAGCTGGCTGTGCATATTGCAGCCAGTGCTGGTGTGATTTGAGGGAAGAACAAAGAGTATTGTTCTTTACAAGGATCTAATTTAAAGAATTAATTACGAGATACCGGAACCTGAAGAGAGCAAGAAGAAAAGGAGAGGGGGAGCAGACAAGGCCTTTGACTTTGTATCTTATACCTTTGGCCCCCAGTCTGAAATGAATCAGATGTACAAATCTATGTGGGTCAGCCTTGGTAACCTTGCTACCTTAGCGCTGTTTGCTTTGGAAGTGCTGTGTCACTGCCCACTGCCTTGTTCTGTACCCACTTTCGCCCACACTTCATTTTGATTCACCAGTATGCAATCAGCTTGAACAATCCAAGAAGCTGAATTCAGAAACAAATAATATTAATAGAAAGTAGACATCCCACTTTCTCTCCAAGTCTACTGGCACTCTGTTTCCAACACTGGAACACTAGAACTGGGCTGTGTTTTATAGCTCTGAATTTTCTTCATCCCTTTTGGAATTCATTGTGGTCATGGGTTTCACAGCTGAATAAGATACCATGTAAAAAAATTCCATTTTTGTTTGGTTGGTCTTTTCTTTGCTTGTTTGCTGCCTGAACAATATTATTGTCAGCTAGATCTTGCATTATGCAGTAAGCCTCCAAGGGAGGCCCACTGAGATCAAAGTTACACTGGGAGTGAAGGACAGTACCCTCTGTCCATTGCCAGTGGTTTCTTCCCATCTTCCTGACCTTACCTTGACCTTCTCACTTAGACTGGGGAGATGACAGGCTGTAGAAAGTGGCAGTGACAGAAAAATATCAGGAGTATAAGTTGCAGTTTATGGATTAAAATTAAGAAAGAAATAAAGTTTTATCAAAAATGTAAATGCTGACTTACAAACCCAGTGCTTGTACTGGTACATTGAGTTGCTGTCTGATATTTTTTCCCTTTTTACAATCTCCACATTACGTGAAATTTCCACAGCCCCAATTCCTGTAATTAGTTTCTCTTAGTCCAGGAATAAAGACAGCTGAGAACCGAATCTATGAGAGAGCAGTAACCTCTAAATATCTGTTATTGATAGCAGGTATAGGCTGACTCATAAAATTATGAAAATATATAGATGATACAGTTCTGGAAATAGTACTGTATTTGTGAACAGCTCTGGGATTTTATGGCATGATTAAATCTGGTGATTAAATTTTCTAATGCAAAACCTGCTGTTAGGAATGGCTGAGCAATGCATATATTCTGAAGCACAGCTACCAGTTTCTCCCATGACATTCAACACAAGAGATTTACATTTTAAATGTCTGATTTGTTATTTAAAGAAAAAGCAGGGGCATTATCTATTATAATTGAATTTGATGGTTTGTCACAGTTTTGAGATAAATGAGGAAAAGTACAAATACAATACAATAATACACAAACAAAGCTAAATGCAAATGAAACAATTGAGCATTTCTTAAGGGCTGAGAGCTGTCAAATCTGCTCCCACCATTATTGAAAGTATCATTTCAAGTATCTAAAGGTTTTAAACAAAAAGAACCATGAGAAATTGATTAGAAAAAGCTTCTGAAGATATAGGAGGATATTAAGCAAACAAGACTTTAGAAAGGAAATTGGGAAAAAATTTCCAATTATTACATTTTCCCAACTAAAGATTAATTTCCCAGAGGAAAATCTGTAATTCCTCTTGTTGAAATGACCGAAAGTGCAGTTGAATAAAGTAAAGGCAGTTTTATATAAGGACATAATTGGTCTTTCACACTGTATTTTTATTATTCTGTGCTACAGTTTCCATCATTTTGTGCTCTACAATTACTGTCAACAGCAAGACAGAAATCAACCTTGCAAAAAAGAAAGAATCCAGTGCAAGAATAAATAATGAACTCTTTCCCTAAAGGTTTGTCTCCTCTACAGTATATTTATTTTTAATAGTTTAGTTACAGAAGCCCAGAGGCTGGAGTTCTCCATCTTTTACAAGCTAAGAATTGTGCACACAATTAGAAACCGAGAAACTCGCAAGAGGACAATGGCAACATGCTTCACCTGAATTTGAACAATGTTCCCAGGCAGTTTGTCCTTCTGTTCATGATGTTCATTATCTCACAAAAGGTAAAAGATGCGAACCAACCCACTACAGTGGGACACAGCAGACCACAGCTCTGGTCCCTGCCCTCCTATTCCCTAATCCCTGACTGCATTTGGATTAGTGAGAACCTGATCATGATCCAGGGTGTGCTCTGGTGGCCAAGAAGGCCCATGGCATCCTGGCCTGGATCAGCAATGGTGTGGCCAGCAGGACCAGGGCAGTGACCGTCCCCCTGAACTCGGAACTGCTGAGGCCACAGCTCCAATCCTGTGTTCAGTTCTGGGCCCCTCACTGCAAGAAAGGCATTGAGGGGCTGGAGCGTGTCCAGAGAAGGGCAACGGAGCTGGGGAAGGGTCTGGAGCACAAGTCCTGTGAGGAGCAGCTGAGGGAGCTGGGGGTGTTTAGCCTGGAGAAAAGGAGGCTCAGGGGGGACCTTATCCCTCTCTACAACCACCTGAAAGGAGGGTGTACCCAGGTGGGGGTCAGGTCTCTTCTCCCAGGTAACAAGTGACAGAACAAGAGGAAATGGCCTCAAGTTGCGCTGGAGGAGGTTTAGATTGGATACTAGAAAATATTTCTTGACTGAAAAGCTTGTTGTCAAGCACTGGGAGAGGCTGACCAGGGAACTGGTGTAGTCAGCATCCCTGGAGGTTTAAAAGACATGTATATGTGGGAGTCAGGGACATGGTTTAGTGATGGACGGGGCAGTGCTGGGTTAAAGTTTGGGCTTGATGATTTTAGAGGTCCTTTCCAACCTTAACGATTCTATGATTCTAAGCTTATTGTGAAGCAGGACACAAAATTCTTCAGATATTTGCATTGACCCTTGGTGACCTGCCTGTGGTTTAGTGGGAATAAAAGGAAACCTTTGTTACTCTACAAGGGAGATGAGCCCATTACATAGTGTTGAAAGCACTGAAGTACTCAAAGAAGCTTTGCCAGTATTTGCTGGCAGACCCATACAGTTTTGCAGGTGTACCTGCCCCACCTCCACGCTGGAGAGGCTCCAGGCTCCCCTTCGGACCACAGAAGTAATTTCTTTGGTCACATTTGTGCAGAAGCGCAGTGGGGCCATGCAAACCATCCCCTATACCTGCACATATCTCCAGTACCACCCCAGGCAGTACCTAAGGCCTACCAATGCTGCTCTGACTGACTGCCACAGCCTACTCACCATAAAGATGGCTGCAGGCCCCTTCAGCCTCAGTTTTAAACTCTGTCTCATCACACTGCCTCTTGTGTCAAAACAAAGATCCAGCACCAAGGGACCCGCTCGCAGCCATTGAGTGCTTGGGAGGTGCTAAGCAGATAGCACGTGGGGCACAGAGACAAGATACCCCTTCCTCTACTCCTGCTCCATTTCTGCACTGAAGGAGAGGAGAGTTCCCTCCTTACCTGGCTGCTTCATCCAGCTTGCTCCACGAATAGGCCCAGAAGCAGTTTTGGCTCTGTCTAATCTCTGTCCTGTTCATTATGAGGGTTTAGTGGGAAACACCAATGCCCACTGCCAGCACCAGAAATACACCCCTTCACACCCAGCACAAGGAGCAGCACCTGTGAGCCTCCAGGGCTGCAACACACATCCCAGTGTTCACACACCCCACCATCCCCTGTCCCACCTGTTCAGACCTGTGAAAAGGTACAGGCACGTGCCCCTCTCCAAGCAACTGAGGGGGATCTGCCTTCCTGTGCTGTGGCTACACATTTTCCCAACGCTTTCCACACACAAACAGTCGGCCCACGAGCACAGATGGTGCATGATTCACTCTGGGGCTCTGATCACTGACTGTTGCTGCCTTTGGATCGGGCCCACAGCACCAGGAAATTACCGCAGGCAGTTGTATCATTCAGTAATGATTTTGCAGCCAAAGGCTCCAGCTGCCCTTCCTTGAGTGGCAGCTTGGAACGAGGAGACCAGTACAGGACAGTAGGAGTTCAAACATCTCCTTACTCCTGGCAATACCAAGAGTGGAAGAAAAAAACTCGAGCTGTGAAGGGCTACACACTGGATCAGCAAGGCAGACTGCTGCAGCCATCCTTCAGCCCTCCTGGTGTCTCTGGTCCTCCTGGTGCTTGGTACATCCCACTGGGTCCAAGACCAGTCTGGTAGAAGCAGCCAGGTCACTGGCCCTTCTGCTCCTGGAAATGCTCAGCATAATTAAATAAGGGACAGATGCTGCTGGATGATTTACCTGTACCACAGCAAGCTGGAATTTGTGCCTTAGAGTGTAGATGCTTTTCCCTGTTATTATTAACAACTCTAGGAGAAGGTTGCTTTCATTAAACACCTATAAAACACTGCAAATCCTGAGTCATCCTTCCAGATGGGGTGCCCAGACTATCACAGGTAAAATTTTTTGAATGTGTTGTCATGGCAACCCAGTGACATGTAGTGCCTGTAAGGATGTTATCCTGACAATGACTTTTGAGAGCAAACTTTAGGTAGCAAATGGGGTACAAACAAACACCTCTCTTTTGGGGACACGTGGCCCCACGGCCTTTTAGGGACTTTGCAAGCATTTGGCTTAGTTCTGAACCCCCTCACCCAAAGGCCATCAGATGTAGAAGTATACAGCACTTCAGGTGGAGGACACCCTTTACCACTCCAAAGGTACACATATTATTCACCTCTGTGCTGCCTAGACAGTAAATATCTCTCCATGGACCAAGGAAGAGCATTGATTTAGGAATGACCAGGCACTTCTCTTCGTACATGTTGGCACAGTCCTTCAGACTTCTTTATTTGTTCCTGAAACCAAAATAATTAAGTGTAAAAACAAAACAGCTGGGAACTGCAGTGGACGTCACTGACCTAAGAGCAACCAGCATATGGACAGGACTGGGGGGACACATTCTGCTAGATTAGCGTGCCAGCTTGGTGTTGTGAAAAAGCTTCCCTGATACTTTTTTGTTTGTTTGTTTGTAAATAATTACAAATATTTTGTCCAGATGGTGTTTACACGGCTGCCTAAAATACGTAGTATTAACTGAGTTTCAAATTTAAAAACAATTGTGACAAATACTAGCAATTTCAAGATAGATATCTCTAGGTACTGAATCAGAGCCTAACTCTATGAAGCATTATTACAAGTAGATTTGTGTGGGACTTTTCAAAATAAAATTTTAAGGTACATAGCTGTTTAAAAATTACCCCTTTTTTAGTTGTACTTGCTTAAAATGGAAATAATTAACTAACAAAATCAATGGCTCTTATTCCATGGACACTGGTGGGATCAGAGTTGTGCCTGCATTGTTATATAAGTAGTTAAACAGTACTATTTAGCCCTTAATTAAAATTTCTGCAATAATCTGGAAGTCAAAAAAATACTTGTTATTTCCAAACTGTGAGCAGAAGGAAGAATATTTACAGAGCAAATTTTCTTAAATGTTGATTTATAGACTGTAGGAATACTGATTTAATTTTAAAGTAAGCTTTTTAGATATGTTTTCCCATTAAGAAAACCCAAACACTTTTTCATCCCATTTGACTGTCTTAACACGTCCTTAAAATAATGAATACACAGTTATGCCTACACACACAAAATAAACAGTGCATGCAGAACAGCTATGTGATGTGAACCTTGCTGTTTATTAAAGGAAGCACTTGCTTATCTTTGTAAAAAAAAACTGAAGAAAACAAAAAGTTATTTCACTCTATAAAAAGTCTATGTAAAAAAAAAAACATCGAGGTGCAAGACAACAGATTTATTCCAATGTAGCTTCACATTCTGAAGCAGCCAGTGAAAATATAAATTTCAGATGCAGTTTGATGATATTTAAAAATAGATCTTCACTGTACCTATTAACAGTCAAAGCACAGACCACTTGTGGCAAAGCAACTGCTGATTACACGATAGGAGCAGAACTGGGCTTTGTGTTTGTTACAGGCAGAAACCAAGGGGTTTTGAGAAGGTACTATCAGCAGTGTCACAGCATAGGTTGGAGGTGACTGGGTTGGAGGGACTTCAGGAGGTAATACAGGTCTGTCTCCAGTTCCAAGCAAATGCAGATTAAGTATGGAATACATACTTGTGGCACGGATTTTCAAGAATTCATCTCAAAGAAAGAAGCAATTGTAGCTGTGAAGGAGAATAGCCCAATCAAAGCCCAGTTTCTGTAGTGTCCTGACATGAATCAGGCACTTCTAGATTGTCCAGGAGGAAACATACTTTCTTTTAAAGACTCGCACCCAGCCCAGTTACCTGATTCATGCTTTGACCAGGCAGAAGAAGTTTAGAGACACCCCACACAAGCTGCCCCCTCACAGAGGTGAGTTGCTGTCCCTGACTGGCAGCTTGATGCTGTTCGTAAAGCAGCTGCTGCTGAGGCCATATTGTTTGCAGCCAAACCATCAACCATTTAATCCCCAATAATTAGCTGTAATGCCACAGGGAGAGATGTCCACTACAGGGAAATAACAGAAGCATGCTGTAGGTTGCACATGAGACACCCACAATTTAGATTTTCATTCTGAGGATTTTGTATTTTGTTTGTTTCCTGCCTTCATTGAAGTCTTCTGAAAACCAGAAAAAAATGCGTATCTAAAAAAAGATATCACTTATCTTGTATGCAGTGTGCTATATGTAACGTGAGCATTTTCTCTACACAAATTGAAAAAAAACAGCCAGAGACTGAAATAAGCTGAGCTCTTTCTGGGACAGGCACCACCACTCTCCATTCCAGGAACTTTGCAGCAAACTCGCTGTTCAGAAAGGGGAATGGACTTTCTTCAAGCCACTATACCACTTCCCTGTGGCCACATACTTGGCCCTACTGCAGGCTAAGAATGATGATTTAAGAATGACCTCCACTTGCACCCAGCTACTATGCAAAATTAATTGGACTATTTAAATTCAATAGCTGTCATTATCCAGAGCTCAGTAAAGTTCAAGAAACTGATAAAACCTCAGAAAAATATGCAATTATAATCTGGAATTAAAAGTGAACTGTAGACACAGAAATAAGAAAGGAGCAATTGAGACATTTATTCACTTAAGGAGATATGCTGAAGACAGCAGCTGTTCGTCTCAAGACGATAAGGACAGAATATATTTTAATTCCTGAAGAGATTAAATAAGGAACTTGAATGTCTGAGTATCAACTGAGCAATTTGCATGTAGTCACCCATGAAGTCACTGGTGCTGCTAGGTCAGTCTGGTGGGGAGCTCAGCGTTTGAAAAGGTCATTCAATGCTGTTTGAGGATGGACAAGGCTTTCTGACCCAAGAGGTACTGTGCATCTCTCCTTCATGAGGCTTGGTTATGTTCTCTATCATATTTCTTCTCCTCCTACTCTGTATCTTTTCCTTAAGACACACAGTGCACTTCAAGATGGAGCTACTGAGTGCCAGAAGGCTTCTCCAGGAAGATGCAGCATCCGTTAGAAGCCTGTACTAATTGCTACTCCCAGGCACCCTTTTCAGGTCTGTAAAAGAAGCAAACTGATCCCAAGACAATACTGAGCATTTCACAGTCTCATGCAGTAAAGAAGGAATAACAGAGAACAACTGCTGTTTCAAAATAGAAATTCATAGTTTTGTAGGGTCAGTGGTATTTTACGGGACTTTTCATGCCTGGAACAATTTAATGACAGCTACAGATTGCCATATTTATTCCTTACCATTTCCAAGTTTATTATCAATTGCCTTGTCTTTTCACGGCAGCAGTGTTTGCCATGTACATGAAAAAAGATGTGCAGGGGCAGTCAGGACCTGTATTTAGAGGCTGAGGGTGGTTCTATTCACAAGTTCCAACTGTGTGATGGAGTTATCCAGATTAATACAGTAAAGGTATCTCTGACACACAACCATGATCTGCAGCCCATTTGTGGAAGGCAGTGTAAACTGCAGCCATCATCCTGACAATTTATATTAATAAGAGAAAATGTAGACTTTAAAAGCAAAGGGAGAATGAACACACAGAACATTTGCTTTTTGGATACTTGGGCCTGATTCTTGCTGAATTAACTTCACCACTTCACAATCTTTGCTACTGCCAGATGTATAAAGTGACCTCAGTGACAGCAAAGAGATTTTATTTTCTTGAATTACTATAATTTCTTGAGCTAACTTAGCAGACAGTGTTTTGAGGCAAACAAAATGCACCTTTGCAAAAACATGTCTAGTGGAGTTGGAGGGTGAGAAGCACAATCTGGGAGGCTTTCTCAGTCCCTGTCTTCCTGCCTCTCTGGGAAGACTCTGCCTTAATTCCTGCCATGTCTCAGCAGGGGTACCCTGGTGCAATGTTTTTGAGAGATAAGGATATCAAGGTCAATTTTAGGAAATAGAGAATCTAAAATACAGAATCCTGTGAATCCAGTGACATATTTCAACTCTGATTCAGCTTTGTGGCTAATCCCAGTGAAGCCTCTGGAAGTCACTATACACAGGCAGCTGTGATATACTGAGCACAGAGATCCTGCATCTAACAGGCCCTCTAACAGTAATGCACAGCTAAAATTTTTGGTGAGTCAAAATCTTGGGACTTCAGGCAAATGAGCAAATGCTTAGCATTAATCATGCACATTAGTCATCTTTATTGATTGAATCAGTTAAAGGTGAGCTTGAAGCAGTCTTAAAATTAGTGGAGAAGGGAGCTGTGTTGATATTATTCTCCTGGTCATATAAATAAATAAAATAAAAGACTTGTGATCTTTTTGCTGTTTCTTGCCCTTCAGGCTGTACCCAAAATGCAGTTGCATCAAGGGTGGATTACCCTGACATATTTTCCCAGCAGTATCACATGACAGTTGCTAGCAGGCAAAGCAAAAAAAATCTAAAAGGAATTGCAAAATATATGAGAGCTGGCTTAGAGGAAGGGCTGACTTTCCCAGACTGCTGATATCCAGCCATTCTAGAGCTGCTGACCGCAAATTCCCCAGTTAACCACAGTCCCCTGTGCTGTTACAGAGTCACCTGCTGAGATTAGAAACTGTTATTTATTTATCTTTGCTGAGTTAACTTGTACATTATAAAAAGGAACAGATCAGCTAAACTTAACTAATGAAGTCAGGATTTGCCCTAACTTAACTTTTTACCCTAAGATAAAAATTAGATCAACATGACTTCACAAAAAAAAAAAAGATACCTATTTTCCATGGAGATTTGGCATTTAAGATGGCTTATTTGTTACAGCTTAGGGTAGTGTCAGCTGCACAAACAGCACATCATTTTGTGTTACATCATCCCTCGACAGCAAGTGAAGACTAAGGCTGCCCTAAACTACCACGTATGACCAGCTATTCATTGCCTTCAATCAGTCATTGCAGTGGAGATTGTAGGATGTTCTGCTGGCATGAGAACGCTACCATTACCTTCAGTACAATTAAGGGTGGCTTGGCTGTCCTCTGGTAAAACCCTGCTTCAGTGGTCAGGTAATTTAGAATCACATCAAGCTACCATGGTCGTTGTTAGCCCAGCAGAGTGTTTCATAGGTAATTTTCCCCAAGTTAAATGGCTTAAAATTGAAAAAAGAAGAAGTCCAAGCTTGCAGGAATTACTTGCCTGTACTAGGATGTAGCCCTGATGCCAAGAGTTACTAACAGGACTGAGTGCCACTGGTGGAAATAAGGCTTTTTCATTACTTTGCTCTAGGATCGTACCAGACATTGTCAGTAGGCCACCAACTGCTGAAAGAGGGGTTAATTCTTACTACTAAAAAGGCCTTAGGAAGTCCTTCTTTAGTTGATTTCCTCTCTCTGGAAGTAAAGCCCACTGCCTTTGATTCTGTTTATAGAGAGAACCTTAAAAACAACATTCTGTCTTCTCCTCTGCAACTGTATTTTCCATACTTGAAGACTGCTGCCATATAATCTCCTTGCATTTTCTTTTCTGGAAGAAACTGTTACAATTCATTCATCTGTCACTCTTGGGCCACATCATTCAGAAGCCTTTTGCAATTCCTCCACATATTTCTCAAAATACATCTTCCCAAACTAAACACTATATCCATTCTGAATAGGAAGATTATTTCCAGGGATCCCTTTTTATATCCCAATGCAATGCCTGGTTTTCTTATTGTCACAGCCTAAAAATATTGACTCGTGGTTATCTTATAAACCATGGAAAACCCCAAGTCCCTGTTTTTAGAAACAGTACTTTATCTGTGGTTTACCCATTCAATTTTTATGCAACAGATTAGTCCTGTCTGTATACGGACAGTCCATAAGCTTTAACAACTTTTCTCCATTTCTCTGTATAATTCCAAATTCCATTTCCAATTTCCATGCACTTTCACGTGTCTTTGTCATCTGAGAATTTAACAAGCATGTTCTCCACCTCATCTTCCTGTTACTGTTTCACACAGATCTAGAACCCAGGACCAGACTTCAAAGATATTCCTCTTATCTTGGCAGCAAAACTCTGGTAGCTACAGTTTGAGTGCACTTTGCTATAGCTCAGCTCTCCCTGTAGCTGTTTCATTTATTTAACCCAAGACAAGGACCTTGGGGAAAGGTTCATGACATTAACTTCTCGGTTTTGTGAATCTCCATGGCAATACTGTCTTCTTTTAAGAGGGTAACACTTCACACGATCCAAAACAACAGGGCCTACTAATAGTTGCATATGCACCAGGCTTATGGAACTATTCTTGCCATTTCTTCGTTGGTCCTAGATATATATATATTCCCACATTAATGGACTGGCTTAAGCACCAGGCCTTCTATTTCATAAACAAACACAAGGTCCATGGGACAGAGCCATGACAAAGAATAGCTCATTGCTGACATGCTCGTTTTTTCAAACAGCAGTTAAATCAGTTGCTTATATATCAAATCAACAATAAGCCTTGACATTTCCCCATGTGAGTGGCACCCTCACAGAATATTTAAACATACACAGTTGGAATTACAACATCAGCAGTATGTTTGACTCAGTATTATAAATAGAATAAGGACAATCTCTGTGACAGAAAGTATATAACATAGATGACACATAGTAGACAGGACTCACTAGGAAATGTCAAATGAAAATAAAGAGATGTTTTTCGCTTCACATCATTACCAAAATCACCTCACACTCCTCTTTTCCTTCTCTCAGATACTACCATGAACATAGGATGCTACCCTAAGCCCAGGTGTTACCTAGGTGTCTAGGTGTTGACTGTCCATAAATCAATCTAGTTTTGGCTGTGTATTACTGAAATACTTTGGGGAGCAAACATGCACCAATATGGGTCATTTTCTGGCAGGGGAACTGGAGGACAAGTTCAAGGACACAAAACGATCTGTAAGCTGTGAATTTGGCTTTCAGCACATGTTGAACAGAAATGTCCTTGACTACTTCCCAAGGTGCTCTTCTCACCAAACCAATGTGATCATTTTCAGTGCTAAGAGTTCAGTGTATTAAACAGAAACATCAACTTTTTTAGCCAAGATCTGATAAATTTCCTTGGTCTGCTGGGGTTATTTTCCGTCCATTGCTTCCCTAAGAAATTAAAGAGTCATCTGCTTTGCTGCACTGGCTGTGGCACTCCAGCTGGACTTCAAGCTTGTTTATGCTATGTACATTTAAAACAAACTTGGCAGATGGAACAGTGGGTTCTTCCAACATGCACCTGCCTCAGGTCTCCCAAGCTGTGACATATGGCTTGTAGGTAATTGACTGCCTCAGAAAATTATCGTATGCAAACAACAACTTGGCCTCAAGTAGGCCCAAATTTTTTACCAGTATTTCAAAACGCTTGCGTAGGAAAATGGCATCTTTCCTATTTCAAAAAAAACAAACAGGCAAGAAAGACTTTCATCAGATGCTTTCAAATTTGCCATTCACAGTCAAACTCTGCTGCATTTGGGCAGAGGCTACTTTTCCACATCAGGTGGCCATAAATGCTAGCTAGAATTAAGAAAGATAGTGCAGGAACTTTGGCCTTGATTCATCGCTTTGTGATCCATTTAACACCAGACGAATTTCATTAGAGTTCTACCATAACCTGCCAGGAGTTAGTGATGGGTAATATTAATACTGCAAAGTGAAAACTGAGAGTTGTAAAATTATTCAGTAATTCATTCATGTGTTGCCAGAGCAGGAGCCAACCATGAAAATTTTAATAATAAGCCTAAATTTCAAAGGTGCTCCATTGCTATAATGCTAATGCAACCACCGGTTTTCCAGGTCCCCTTGGCTTATTGCAGTTCCACCAGCTGATGACCAGGAGAGAATCTGGTGGTGGGTTATGCTGGCTGCTCCTACTGATGTGTGTGCCGTGCAGTGGGCATACTCCCACGTGGCTGAATCAGGCCAGAAGGGCAACCCAGCGTAGCCCCTGCTGAGAAGCAGAGACAGTGTCCGGGGGTGGCGTGGCTGAGTAGCCACTGTGCAGCTTTTGCAGCACACTCAGGATGAAGTGCTGTGGGACATCACCCTGTGGCTCCACAGACCTACGCTGTATATCTGCTCTATATAGTTTACTGCAAAACAAATATTTTCTAACAGCTCAGTGCTAGGATTTGGTGCATGACCTTGGGATGCTCTTCTCTAATGTTGTCTTTTTCTAACAGAAATCAGTTCATCTGCATCGACTTCATAACAAGTCTCATTGTTATTTTCAGAAGGTCTTGTGTTATAGAGGCATTGCTGTATGTACTGTCTGTACTGTGGCAACACACAGATATCCTAAAGGGGATGTAAATAGATGGCTTTGCTTAATAAACAAAAACTATCCATAGCACAGAATTGGTATGAAATGGCCTAGACCTTTTTCTTCTGGAACTATTTCACATCAGTCTCCACAGCACCAGCTGACACAGTGATGGGGAATGACCCTTCTTCACTCACCGCATCATTTTACTGTCACCATTTCTGTTGCTTTGTTATTTTCCCCTTAGCTGTTTGTCTTCTCTAGTCCTTTAGTTCACTCATGTGAAAATACTGGGGCAGTCATTCCAAAAGAGAAATGAAAAGCTGTAATCAAAATGAGTGGGATGTAATTTATCTATCACATAGATTGTCATCAGTGGTTTTGTGCAAAGAATCCATACAAAAAGAGCTTGTACTGATATACATGGGTTTCTCAACTCCAAGACAGTAATGATTATTGGGTTTTGACCTCAATTTGGATTTTCATTTTCCTCTTGAGAAAAAAGCCCTCTTCATTTTGTTTCCAACATACTCCCTGCCTTGCTCATGAAGACCAAAACTGAAAATGTAAATATATTCAGTTGCTTGCTCCTAAAGGTTTGATGTTAGAAAAAACTTCCTGATAAAATTCTTCTCCAAATATTTCAGATGAGTGTCACTTGCAATGCTAGAAGGCAGTGCTTTGAAATCTTTATAAGCCATATAAAAGATTGGCTCCTAGTCCTGCAGAATGAGGCTTTTTTAGCTTTCTGAACGACCACATGTGCTTGACCTTCCTGAAACAAATTGCTACCTATGTCCTTTGATGCCACCTTTTTGGATAAAAGATAGCTCAGCTGTGTATGGAGGTCCTTGGTGTCAACAGAGATGGCTGACTGGCTTTCCCAAATGCCCCTAAATTGCAGTTTTCTCCCGTCTTTCTGCCTGAAAAATACAACTGAGTGACAGGAATACTCACAAGCAAAACTGTGGCTCGCATATATGCACATATAAATACATATATAGATCTCTCTAAATATAGTACATACATATTTATTGTCAGGAGTTGATGAATCGAGGAGGTCAGTAGAGGTGAGTTTGCTGCAGCTCCATGTGCCCAGAATACACAGACCCTCTATCAAGAAAATAGTTAAGAAATGGAGTTTACTGAGAAGTCAGGCCAGGCAGTGCTGACCAGGCGCAGGGCACAGCCAGACAAGTGTGCTGACCAGCCTCTATTCACACATAAGCAGCTCCTTCTAGCCACTTTGCCTTTGCCTTTGCACATTCATTCTTCCCCAGACCACCTTGATCCCTCCCTTTCTGCACCTCCCTCAATAGCCCATAAAAAGTCTTGTACCACCTCCAAATGTACTCCCTCAGCATCACACAATGTCTCATACCCACCCTACAGGCAGTGAGCCTGTCAGTCTGAAAAGTGCTTTGGAGAGCCTCTTCCTCTGGGTGTTCCTCAGCCCCCAGGGCTGAGTTCCCTGTGACAGCCTGGGAGGGCTCAGATCTCTCACTGGGTTACTGGGACTCCCTCCTCTGCCATTTTGCCCAAGGACACCCTAACACAGCGCACACCTATAGGTTTACCTGCTTTTCCTGTAGGCTGCTGCTGCCACTCAGATCATGTGCAGTACAGGAAGAGCAGTCAAGATCTTCCTAGTATAAGGAGAACTGAATAAAATTTGTGGTGAGAGAAGTCAGCATTCTCTGATTCTGCTCCCCCTTTAGAAGCTTACCTAAACCAAACTTTAAGAGTTTTCAGTTAGTTCTATCATAGCAAATAAACTTTAGCAATGGTAAGTTCACCTTCAGTTTGCTTCACTTACCTTATGATGTGCTTATCTTCTTTTCTGAAATAAACTTTTAGTCTTTATTAGCAAAGTGACCTTGGCTAGGTAACTTCATCCCTCCGTGTTTCTCTTCTCCCTTTTGTTCAATTAAGAGAATAAAACAATGCACCCACATGGGTATTGTGAAACTTAATTAACTGATGTGTGCGGGACACTCTGAGGTTCTGCAAAGGAGAGAACCACAAGCACAGAAAATTAATGTTAGGATGAGTGTTGCATAATAACCTGACACAGCATCTGTAAGTGAACACACTTACTGAAAAAAATCACTTCAGATTTTCTGGTGCATTGAAATTAGTTCTGCTGCAGGGCCTTCAGTGTTCAGTGGCCAACACTAAAAGAGGGAAGCAGCTTGCAGTTCCAGGTTAAATGCTCAATTAAATAAAATATCTTATAGTTGGACTTGGTGATCTTGAGGCTATAGTCCATTCTAAATAATTCTATGATTTGCAGAACACAAGTTCCACTCAGTTTAATACTTAGGTTATATGGTCTCACCTATATTAATCTAAATCTTCACAATCTTCTCAGCAGTACCACTGGAATAGCAGGTACAAATTGATGCTAAATTCATTGCAAAACAGAGCATCAAACAACCTGGAAAGTTTTTTGAAACTTGTTTCTTTTACAAACCTGGTCAAGATGTATCTGATGATCTACATATAACTACCAGATTTCTATTTCAGGAGTATTCCTTCCACAGCTTCTTTGTTCGCAGTTCTATGCACTTTGTTCACAGCACACTGAAAAATGCACTTTGTTCTCAGTTCTAGTGTCATGCAAAGCTTGGGTGAAGCTCAGTTTGTGCAGACATAAGAAAAAAATTAAATACGTTATCTAAACCTCTCAAAGAAAGAATGGAATGCTACATAGTAACATCAGAAAAAGATTGTGTGAAATTTCTGACTTTAAATGTTTGTTCTGTAGTTTATTATATATATTATATATTATTTTTACAATATTTAAAATGACTTTACTATAAGCATCTAGCTGTGTAGTTGAGTAAATTCCCTGATCATGACAAAAAATCATAACCAAGAAATGAAGTTCAGCTTTTCAATGTAAGACGTAACAGATGCCAGGATTCTAGTGATGCCACGGTCCTTAGAAGCCAGGTGATGCACAGTTAATTTTTAGACAGTTACCAGGCAACAGTTGGGACTAACAGAAGGCCACGAACAACTCCTTAGTTTTCTTTTCTGAGTCTGAGCTGCTGGATTTATATTTCGACTATTTTTCCATCAGAGGTCTTAGCCATTGAAAAAGGCTAATACAGTACCCTGGTAGATTAGATAAGTGATTTTTCTGTAGCAGGTCTAAGTACTCAATAAATCTGTTCCTTCGTAAGTATAATATGAAATTGCTCTTTCCATTTTCATGTGCTTAGAGCTAAGAAATTCTACCTGCAAGAAAGAAGTGAAGAAAAATCTCAGAACAATTCTGTGGTATTGTAAAAAATACAAGCCTGTGGTTTTGCTTTTTATTTAGATTTTCTTTTACCTGTCATTTCTGTTTTGACATGTTTCCCAAACTCCTGTTATCAACCTTTCTAATAATTAACATTAAAATATGAATGATGGTTTAACACACAATAAAACATTCAGCTATGCTACAGTTTTTTCTATTTCTCCCCCTTGCTTTCACAAACAACTGAGCTTGATATGCTTACAAAAGAGAAAAAATGGCATGTTTGCCTGGAACAGGAGAGATCTCAACTTGAGGATCAAGATGTACTTTCCTCTATTATTGTTCTATAGTAGCACTAGTTTGTCAAACTGTCTTTTACGTGCTGATAATCGCTCTTCATACTCCAAGTCATCCAGAGTCTGAGCTCAACATACAGAAAAAAAATTAAATAGGAACAAATGTAGATTTCCTTCTATTTTAGCATTTCATTATTTTAAAAAATGGTGTTGCATGCAATCTAATCACTCCTGTACTTTTAGTATATAATTATCATCACAATATCACTCTCACAGCACAGTCAACAACTGCTGCTCCTCACCTGATGAGGTTTCTATATCCAGCAGTGTGATCTCATCTCTAAGATGAACTGCATTAAACCATTGCCACAAAAAACGTGAGCCCAGTGTTTCAGATGTAAGACATGAAAATCCATATCATTTTTCCTCTTGAGGAAAATGGAAGATAGGAACAAGGAAGGGCTCTAATTTCCCAGTTTCACATACTTTGTGTTACCACTCCACTATGTGCCATTGTCTGCAGGTCCTCGGGAAAGTGAGTTTATTTCTGCTGTTATTTATGACTGTTACTGCAGTAGCTTCTACACATAAGCTATCCTGTTCAATTGCAAACCCAGTGTGTTCAGCACTGCAGGAACACAAAATATCAGGTTGTAAACTTGTGAGGTCGAGTCATTGCAAAGGGCTTTGAGAGCCTGCATCTACCTCCCAGAGGTTCTTTTAAGTATTTCTGGCATTAGTGTCACTGTAAAGCATACCCTGCCACACAATGCGTGGGTTGCTTCAAAGGCTTACGTGATGCAATACACAGGAATTGGATGCTTTGGTAGGCATCTTATTCAAAGCTAAGCTGAGATGATGCCTCTTACTCCAGTTTTCTGCAGCATCTGGCATTTTACAAACATTGTTCAATTATGCCTAACATTTCTCTTATATAGGGATTTGTTACTAACCCCACAACGTGTGGGACAAAACTGAAATAGGCAGTGGTTGAGGATAATATTTTACTGCTTGGAAGTCAACATCCATGAAGTCGACTCTGAGTCCTTGAAGATCGAGCTCTGGCTTTATAACTGGTTTGAGCTGACCTAAATCTGGGCTGTTAATTAAAGGGATAGCTCTACCTTCTGCTCTCTGGCCCCAGCCACATTTTCTCACTTGTGCCAGCACAAGGTGTTGTGTGGATGCACAGAAGTTTGGATCAGGGAATTTACCTAACTGAAAACAGAGAAAAGAAACTGGGCAGATGGTTTAGTCACATCAAATGGACTATGGAACTGAACCCTCTGGTTCAATGCTCCTGCATTCTGTTTTGGAAGAGCTGCACTTGAGGTAGCTGGGGGAGAAAAAAATGAAAGGACTCTTAGCTGTGCTGTGCCTGTTCAACACGGGTTGGTTGAGCAAAGGCCTTACTGTGCGTGGAGGGCTTGGGCTCTCCCTTCCGGTGGCCCAGAGCTCACGCACAGTCCAAAGTGGAGATTGCCCTTGTGCACTCTCAGCAGGAGCACAGGCTCGACCTTGGCTAACAGCAGCAGTAAGGGGGGCACTGGTTTTGTGCTGAAGTGGGGGAGAGGCTTGGGGGTAAGTAGCCCTCTGTTTTGGATGGAATGGTAAAGAGCTCGTTTTGCCTGCTCTGCTCTTCCTCCTGCTCTGTAGGTGGGATGGTGCAATTCTCTCACTTATCCTGCTTCATTTCACCAGCACTGAGTTGCCACTCTCTGTCATCCCTTCTCAAATAATCCATGCTTCCCGTCACTCCCCACCTTCCTTTCTCGTGTACAAGTAAGACAGGTTTTCTCCTTTTCCACAAATGTCCCTTAAGTTTCCACCTCTTCACCCCTTCTTACCCAGGCCCCACAAGCTTCTGTGCCTGGGGATACTCAGCATTCTCCAGCTACAGGGCATATTTGTGAACAGCCGAACTCACTCAGGGCAAATCCAGAGCACACTCCAAATACTTCTATGTATGTTGACTTGAATGTGCTCAAAATGCTTGCATTTTGAGTCAACTCTAAATGGTCACCCAGCATTTTGACTCAAACTCTAAATGGTCACCCACGAATGGAAGTGGTCCTTCAGCCCCCACCCCCACCCCCCTGGCCATAAGTCACAAAGAAAGATGACAACTTAAAGAAAACTTTGGTGAGAAAATTGCTTTGTCCTATTAAAGCAGATTTCAACTGATTGGAAACAATACACTGTGGGGTTTTTTAAATAGTGTAACCAAAATGTTCCCCTTTGGCTATGTTTATCATTGAAACACAGCCATTTTGTGAAACAAAAAGACAGCACTTCATCTGGTTTGCAGCCAATATGCTGAAGGCTTCAGAAACAGTTTTATCATCATTTAAATCAAATGACAATGCTGAACATTTTAAGCAAACAAAGGGGAAGTGGGTAGGATCCTTTCAGCAGATGAGTCCTCTGACCAGTTCACAAATTTTTTTATGCCCAAGTTAGTTGTTTCCTTTTGTTTTATACTACTAAGGAAGGACAACAACTTGAGGAGGGAAAAAAAAGGTGTCATCAGTCTTCAACTTTTTTTCTCTTACTTTTATAGAATGCCAATGAATGTATTTCATTTCTACCAGTCTTTTACACTCTATTTTGATAGGCATCTATTAGTTTTTGGAAGTGGTCATTTCTCCTTTCACAGTGCAGAGATCCAAAGCATCCTTCTTTGGACAGAGCCCAGATTTCCCTCTCCTGAATTGTAACATTTACCTAAGTTGCTTCCCCTCTGAGCCCGAGTCGTCCTTCTGATGGTTATCTGCTTCCACTAACTACAAAGAAAACGTAGGTTAAAAGCAATGAAAAGAGACATCTCACTGCAGCACTTCCTTAGGGAGGAGGCACCAGTATCTATGGGTACTCTCTTCAGGCATTGTGCTCTTATTTTTGTGTGCTTGTGCTAGGAAGACCAGATCTTGCAATTTGATGATAAAAAGGAAAAGTCTGGGTTGTAGGAAGTAAAAGAACCTGAGGGGTCTGGGAAATTATTTTCCAGTGGAAAAAATCAATTTTAAAATGGACTTGATGTTTATTCATCTGCAAAAACCTTGGCAGGCATTCAGCATCAGCTACACACTGGGACAGGATCTTATTCTTTTATTCCCAGTTGTAGCATTGATCATTTGTGTGACCTTGGACAGATGACTTTCCAGTTCCATGTCTTGTGCCCCTGTCCACCTTTTAACTCTTCTGTCATAATCTGAACATAGATTATGAGCTTCCTCCTACAAGGACTGCAGTGTTATACAATAATCAAATGGGTCAAGACAAATCCATGTCATGAGAACCAGGGTTCTTCAGAACTGCCCTTTCCCAAAGCTCTTCCCCTAGAGGATGTAGACAAAGAGGGTTGGTTGGGAATGTTCTCAGCAGTAACAGAACAAGAGTTAGACTGAACTCAAGACTGAAAGCTCTCTGTGGCCCAAAGGTGACTTGGAGGCAAGGCAAGATTCAGGTAAAGGTACTATAGAGGATTAGGGGCATTTATTGCACATTTCATATGGTCCCAATGGAACCTATGCTACATGATTGGGCACTGATGAAAACCTACTGATTTGCAGAGAAAAAGTCAAGAAATGAGGACTTGTGAAAAGTGTCTGTACTAGGTCTTCTGACTCAGTTAATGCTGAGTTGTATTAAGAAACCACATGGGACATACTAAGAAACCACATACGTACTCTGTGTGTGTCGTGTACAGGCTGAAGCATCACACCTAATCAGAGAAATTCCGTTTACATTAAGAGTCTTTACATCTCTATTATTACCTGTTAAATCAACAGAAATCTAATTTTCAGCCCCCTCAAATCTGAACAGTCTTAATGTAAATGGCTTTGGAGACCTCATTCCTCCTAAATGTCAGTCCCCACCTCTTGCAATCTACAAGAGTGAGACGACACCACAAATTTTCCTTCCTCTTCCCATCCAAAGCTATGCAAAATCTATCACTTTTCTGGTGGTCCAGACTTGGGATATTCAGGAACTGAAATGAGAAATAATTTTTAAACCTTTCCAGGCTATCAGGAGCTGCACTGATCCCAGACTACAATAGGAAAGTCTTACAGCTGTGTTGACCACCTCTGACAAGAACATGGAACACTTTACCCTCAAATTGGTTTCAGTTCCCCGGGGACAGTTCTGTTAAAGTTGAGTGCCATTTGCAAAAGGGGACTGTTGCATTGAAAAAGACATATGAAAATACACCTCAAACTGAAATGAAGCACTACAGTTTACTCAGGTTAATTTTTGAATAACTTACACATGATACAAGAATGACCAAGTGTGATATGTGATCAGTGATTGATGAACTGCTCACCAATGAAAGACAGGTTCTTCATTCTGATACAGCAGAAAACAGGGACGCAGGCTTGATGAGTTCATGATGTTTTCTGTTATTGCATGGTTATAATACCCTATCGGATATGGAAAACTCATGCACACAGAAAAATTCTATGAGCACTCACCCTCATTACAGTTGCCCTTGTAAAACAATTTTTTTAAGTCCCTGAAACAAGTTAACTCGTTTATCACTCAGATTTTAAAATTGGCAGTTAGCATCATAATTTTACAGCTTGTCTACATGAATAAGTTAATTTTATGATCATCCAGAACAGTAGCTGCATTAACATTGTACTGAAATGCAGCAATTCAAGTTCTTGCCTTTTAGATTAGCTTTCCTGTAAAAATGATCTAAAAATCTCCTTGAATATGTTTCCTCCATTGACTGCCCACATCAGAAAAAGATAATACAAAGTATTTGAATTTTAAACTGTCCAGTTAATTTAATAAAAAAGCCTACTATTTCTTATTAATATTCTATATGCCTACCTTCTCTAATAAGCAATCCAAAGCACTGCACGGGCAGTTAGGAAGAAGAAGCCTCGGTACACTGGATCCTTGGAAATGAGCAGATTATTCTGACAGGCTCAAATTTTATGTGATGCACTTAAAAGCTTGTTTGTAAGAAGCTTTCGACACAGTGTTCAGTGAAACAGAAAAATTGTCATCAAAATTAGAGTAAAGTAGTAGTATTTAGCATTACATAAGAAACCATTATTATTGCATCAGCTTCTGATTTTGATTACATTGTCTTTGCTAGAACAAGCTTGTTAGCCATTTGCTCATCCTACCTCCATTTCTTCCCACCCCCATCTCTACTGTGACTACCTTCACCCTCTCCCTCTTCTTTCAGGCACATGATTTCGTGGTGGCACAGATGCCACATGTCTAAAGCTTGCCCAAGGTCTCCAGCATGTGATGCATATGCAAGTCAAGGAATGAAATTGATGTTTCACCTATGAAAAGCGTAAGGTGTTCTCTGAAACTGTAATTATATAATTTTTCTTATCATCGCTTCAATCACTAATTGCTGTGGATGACCAAATGAAGTAGTAAGAAAGAAAGGAAACAGGATCAGGATAGAAAAAATATGCCTTGACACGTCAGATCCCATCTCTTCAACCCCATATAACCACACAGTAATTATCCAGGTCAAAAGCATGTACCAAACTCCTCTCTATGGCACAGATCCCAGAGTACTCTCTACCACATTGTCAGCCTTAAGCTGCAGTTACACAGAAGAGCTGCAGTTACACAGAAGTGACATAGAATAATGTGAGGGGAAAAAAAGACTTGCCAGTGGCTAAATAAAATTGCTAGTCAGGCTTTAACAGCTGTGCTGAATAGAGCAAGGACAAGGAACTCTGACAATGTGATGGTCTCGCCTAGAAAAAAATTTGTCTCTGACCCAAATCTGGTAATCATTTTATTCATGAGTGCAGGACACGGTATGCCTAAAGAATGCCACAGGAGATCAGTTCCCCTTGGACATAAATCCTGTTTATAGCTATGATCAATGTCAAATGCATTAGAGACAGACAAAAAGATTTTTAAAAAATCCAAAATATTCATCAAAAGAGAAACCTGGTGGCTCTTACCGAGTGCAGATAAGCATTAGAAGTTTTAACATGGATTGATACAGCAGTAATGTATCACAAACACAGAGCCCATCAGGCCAGTTTCAGATCCCTCAGATGTCTCAAGAACCGCTAGATCAGACAATGTCTCACAAACTTGATAGTGTCCCTCATTTTTTACTTCAAACCTGCCTTATGGGAGCTGTACTAATAATTAACATCTCCACCTAAGGTTACTGACAGACATTTTTTAAGGGGCACTCAATGCTTCGCTTCAGCACAGGTAAACAAAGCTCCCTAAATTCTACCTATCTAACATAACCCATTATCTCTCAGAAAAAGTTGCACTGAAAAGAGAGCAGGACTCATGCCAACAATAAAATACTCTGCTTGAATTTCCATTCCAGGTCAGAAAATATGAAATTAATCCATGCAAGATAAGGAACCATCAGTCAAAAAAAGCTGACAAAAACCCATCCCAGCATAGCGTTAGATATGATAGTAATTTTTCTGGCTGGAGGGTTAATATTACAATAGACTGAGGCAGAACTTAAACTCAGACGTCCAGCATCTGAAGATTCTTTTCCACTGTCCAAAGGTTGATGAATCTCTTCCAGCATCTGAGGAGAAGTCCATGCTTGTGAGTCCCAGCCACAAGCAATCTTCAAGTCCCTGAGGATTTCTGCTTGGGTTAAATACTTGATTTTACCTAGATTTAAACTCTACTTACTAACTGCAACTTAGATAGCTTGAGAAATCCCATCCAGCCCAACAGCTTTCACAGCACCCATTCTCATGCATGTCTCCACTCTGCCAGATGACCAGCGCTAAAGCAAGAGGCCAAATACAGCAGTACCAGAGCTCAAGCACTCAATGGCGCTCGACCTCCGCAGCTGATTCAAGACCAGAGCAACAGTGGGTGCAGAGGGCTTGCTGGGAGGTGAATCTCAGAGACAAATCAGAAATCTGGAGGCCCAAACTGGCCTTAAGCGGAATATCTGTACTTTTTCTTCACCCACACAAATGAGTCTCCTGGTACAATACCAGATGTGCTGGCAGTTGGTTTCCAGCTAAAATCTGCAGCAGCCAAGTGAACTGGCCAGGGACTTCAGTCTCCTGAGCTGTGCATGTATCACCTGTGTTCAGTTCACACTAAAATGTGCAGTGTTTTTTACACCGATGTCACCGTTACTCTGTGTCTCAGAGAACACACCATGTATCTCTATATCCAAGTACAGAAGAGTTTTGCCACTGCTGGAGGCTCTGCAGCAGACATACAGCTTGCAAGCTGTGTCATTTGTGAGCAGTGGCAAAATTGAGGTCGCTCTCATTATAGAGAGGAACTTTTAAAAGAGCACATCACTCTCCCATGGATGATGACATTTACAAGTGTTTTGCTGTTTCTAGTTAGCAAAAAATATCACATACAGTGGTAATATTGTAGTGGAAGTACAGTGCTGCTGGAAAAGCAAAATCCAGGACAATACAACCTCTTCCATGAGGCTAACGGCACTACATCATCACACACGAGTTTCATGCTCAATAAATCCACTGGAAATTGAACACAGCTGACACTATTTCAACAAGTGTTCTAATTCTCTTATAATCAAGCACATTAACAGCACACCATATTCATTTTCAGCAGCTTCAGCTTCTCAGCCTAGCATATTAGAACAATTCAACACATCTGGGACTGAATTAATGTCACAAACAATTTCACACACTTAGAATGATCCTCTCACTTTGCATTACATAGAAGACAATTATCAGAGCAAATGGTGAGTATTACAATAGCCAGGGTCTCGGCTACTTAGACCATGGGATTCACTTTGAGAAACCTGGTCCTGGGGACTGGTGGGGTCCATCTCTTGGAGAAGAGGAAGAGCATCTTTGGTCATAGGCTTGCCAAGCTGGTGAAGAGGGCTTTAAATTGAGGTTAAAGGTCCCTTCCAAACCAAGTTATTCTGTGAATACCCTCTCCCATATTTCAGTCACCCTTAGAATTGAAAAGAGCTTTTATTAATTAGAGGCATATGCTCTGTGTTTACACAGCACCATTTTTGGGCCTGGTACATGTGAACATAGTCACTACCCCATGGAGCTGATAGTTTAAATTGTGCAGGTAGCAAACGACATCTTCATTAACTTGTTACAGATTTGAATCTAAAAGGAAGACAGAGCAAGACAAAACCATGGGCAGTAAATATATCTGTTTTGCAGTGGAATCTGGGATAGATATGAGGCTATGCAAGGATACAACTGCTCTTTTAATAAGTGTATCGACTGTAATACAAAATTGGATGGGTGTGGAGATGGTTGTCACTAGATCAAATGCTATGGAAATATATAAAGCTAGTTCCAGTAAAAGATCTGGACACTGCAACTTTTGAGTCTTGCCCCCTAGTGCATTAGCTGGGCTACATCCAACAAAGGATTTATGTGGCTAAAGCAGGCAATGGTCCCAAACGCATACCCAAATTCCCACACCTAGTTGCTGCTTAACCCTGCACAAGCTTTAAGGATCAAGATGATGCCTTATGTTTCCCAAGCACCCGGAGTTTGCTGCTCCTTCTTTCTTCCCATAGCCATGAGACGCTGTCAGTGGCTCAGAGAGTTCATCAGGAAAAGCAAAGTCCGGAAGAAGTTTCTCCACCATTTTTGCTTTTATTGTTCATTTCACAGCTTCCTTTCTATTTATCGCTACATCCCCACTGCACACAGACTTTGACTCTTTTAGTAACTTCTTCCTTTCCTCCAACATGCAAGTACTTTAGCTGTTTGAATCTGACCTGCACCACTCATGAGTTAGGAAGCACTTTCTGTATCCATCCACGATGGAGCAAACACCACAAGAGGAAGAGGACTTAATGCCTTTCTTCAGACTACTGAATTTCATTCCCATGAATGAAATTACTTGTGAATGAATGTGAATTTCATTCCCATGAATGAAATTACAAAGTGACTTGTTAATAACAAGTCACTTTTCTAGGACAGGTGGCCATTTTCTTCCAGTATGATGTTGGGTAATATCTTTTTCTCTCTGTACAACACACATGTAAATGAAGAATGCAGATTCCTTGGGCTCAGACAATCATGGACACAATTGCATTAAAACTTCAGGCTGTATACTTATACATCCTGCTGCTCTGGGAGATTTCTAAGAGCAAACAGAGAGTGCCACTAGAGGATTTTTAGAACACTGCTATCCTGTTCCTACCCAGTAATTTGTAAAGTTTGGTCTTTGGTCTATAGAAATGTTGTTTGTGAATCCCACAATATTTTTAGCTTATCACTAACCTTAATTATAGTTTAAAACCCTGAGTTAATCCAGTGATGTTCTCTTTCCTGAAATTGCCTTCTTTGCACACTTCTTAACATTTCAGTGCATCTCTTCAAATGAAGTATGCAGGTGAGGAGACTGAAGTACTGTTTGAGGCAGCCTGTACCACTATGCAGCTAACAGCTCTTGTCAAGTGTATTGCAAGTCCTCTATCAGTCAAATGTGTCATGCAGTGGTGAAGGTGTGCTATGAGAAAGCAAAGAGGAACCCTCACTTCTGGGAAATGCTAGCCTTGTAACAAAAGTGTGGAAATGTTTTTCTTTCAATTGTCAGTTTCTGTGCAATTTTTCTGCAAAATAAATATTGTCCTTTACAGAAAAAATATATTTTATGGTGAAAAAATGATTTTGCAGATCAACAGATTGAAGCCTAAAGGAAAGTATAAAATCGTCTTGTCCAATCTCCTGTAGAAATCCATCTGAGGAATGTCATTAACCAAAAATCTTTGCATAAACCTTATAACTTCTTTAAAAGTAATGACATTTCAGAGTAACATGTGGATTTAAACAGTTTGAATGATAAGAATCTGCCACAGCTCAATTATCTCTACTATCCATATTATACAGCATCAGCTTCTGCACTGTCACGTCAGGATATTCTATTCAATTCTGACCAATTAGTTTCCATGAAAAACATCTTTCCCATGCAGGATTGTGCACAAATCACCTTTCAGGTTTTTCTTGGGTAAGCAGAACAGATTGAGGTTTTTAGGTTCTCACTAGAAGGCATATTCTTGGCACTATACTGTGGCTGTTTTGTGAATTATTTATCAACTGAAAAAAAAGCCAACTTGCTTCAGTACTTTGCCTTGTTACTATATGCATACCCTAGGAAATACTCATTGATAAGCATGAATGCTATTCTCTTTCTCTTAGGGCAAATGAAAATGAAGATTTCTGCTGAGATTAGGCTGGAAGATAATTGTTTTGGTGCCACTTGCTTATACTCTTACAAATATCCACAAGTTTCAATAACTGATGATTTTTTTTTTTAACTAACACAAATGAAGCAGTTAGAAAAGAACAAATAACCCCAAACTTTTATAAAGACCTCATTAACTTGAAAGTTAAATGTTGGGCTTCAAAAGGAGTCATCAGACTAAAACCTGTATGAAAGAATTTGTATGTGGATTATGAACATACATACACGTATATCTGTATCTATATCTATCTATATCTTTATATAAACACAAAAATCTGGGGACCGTATTTGGCCTCTGTCTTTGTAGGCATCTCACTAAGGAACTCTCTGATGCAGACATTTGAGCAGAGAAATATTTGGAGGCTCAGGCTAAGATTTTTTTTTTGTTAGAGATATTGGGGTAAGGAGGAAACGGTGAAGGGAGGGAGGGGTAAATCTATAAAAATAGGGTGGGAGATTTTTTGTGAGGCAAAATTCCATAGTAACTACCAACATCTCATTTCAGCTGACACCTTCTGAGTAGGTATGTTGTTGCATATGTAACACTTCCTCGTATTTTTCCCCCAGGACATAGTTTTGTTTGGACTCCCAGTGCTGTGAATTTATAACTGAAGCATCACTTGGGTTATTGTATGTAATAGAAACTGTATTTTCACAGATGGCTTACCTTCCTTGCCAGATGTCTGTTTTTAACAGTGTCCTAATAGCTACTGCATATGCTAACTTCATTTTGTATATTATAAAAATATTGCCTTGAAGGGACAAATCTTGTATTTTTCAGCTACTTTTGTAATTACTGGAGAAACTTATGAAAGCACAAATTGGATTCACCAGCACTTGCAAGCTGGAAATCAGCAACAACTCCTAAAAAATGAATACTTCTGGGCCACTGGACCTGCCAGGCAGGAGACGTGAATTACTGGATTAAAATCCTGTTTATGACAGACTGTAGATAATTTTGTAGCTATATGCCTCCAGATCCCATTTTAGTCTTAGAAATCTATGATTCACATTCTGAACAACTTTCACACAAACATCACAATTATCAAACAAACCCTTAATTTATTGCTTCAAAAGATTACAGTCTGGAAAACCAAAGGAAACAGACAATGCCTGAGGGGTTGAAGAAAGAGCGTGTAAACAGCACAGATGGGCTTCAAAGATATTGTTGAGCAGCATTGCCAAATCCAAACATTTCAAAACTCTGAGTCAGGCACCAAAAAAGTCTTGAAATTTACTTACAATTCATGAGTTGTGAAAAATAACTTCTTTCACTGACGCCTGCATTATTGTGCAGGCATATTCCCTGCCCAACCGCCTGTCAGTTGTCCTCCCCCAGCAGTTTTTGGGCCCATTGTCTTATTTCAACTACGTTTGAGGGAAGAGCAGGGAGCTGAACGTTGTTGGCTCCTTACAAAATAGGTGGGTGGCTGGGCTGGGGATCAAGGAGAGGAAGGCAGCCATAACTGGGGCTTTGTTTGCACTGGTCAAATCGCCCTCACCTGTGCAGCTCTGTACATCCCCTGTGCAAGCCAGGCAGTCAGGGGTGGGAGCTGTAGACCTTGTATGGAGCTGCTCATACAGACGAGCAAGGGGGTATTTGGGGAAACATGAAGGATCTCATTCAAAGGGTTGAAGAAGGAGGCAAGCTAATGCAGCTTTATACCACAGGGTATGGAGAAGGTTGTGGGCATTGTGGCAGTGGGGTGTGCCAGAGCCCAGGAACCAGCTGGAGCTCCACAGCCACAGAAGGCTATCAGTATTTTAATCCCAGATGTCCATGACAGGGTTCAAAGCACATGGTCGCACAAGCCCTTCATCTGAACAATTGTTCTGAAGGGTTTAGTGCCCTTGCACCCTTTCCCATGCTGTTGGATATCTCCTCCAGAGCACACCCAGGGGTTGCTGCTCCCCTGTGATTCACTAGCTCATTTGCCACACATCCAAGCAGGTGTACCAAAACTTGCCTCAGAGTAAAATAAGTTAGTGAAGGTAAAGTGGTCTGGAAGAGTGGTAGAAGAGGGCAGGAGACAGGGAGGCAAATGGAAACCTCCTCGTGCTGAGATGTTACTTGAGCCAAGGTATTGTGAAGTAAATCCTGGCCATATTCCTTGACAAATCACTAGTTCTAAACCAGCAAAATCTTTGGTTTTGAAACTTGTTTTTTCCCATGCTTCCACAATGGGAGGTGAGTGTTTTCTCTTCATTTTCCTGTTGACAGCTCATGTCACTGCAAGTTCACCAACTCCATCAGCCTGAGGAAATCTGAATTCCTCCTCCTGGCTCCCCACTGCGACAACTGGTGCACATCAGCAGAAAAGAAACACGGTTCTCTGGTGGTGAAGTCCCCAGGCTATGAATACGTAAAGATTTGTCAGCCTGGTGTCTTTCAGAAGCACACCTTTCTCACATGGATTACAGCATCCAGTTGCTTACTTTATTTTGACATATTTTGAGTTTCTGTTTTCCAGAGCATTAGAGGAAATTTTTTGAAATAAAACAAAAGCAGTCTAATTGGATCATAGCCTCAATAGCTTCTCTGGAAGATGCAAAAAGTTTTCACTCACAAAAGGCATTGCATCCAGATCTGATACCAAGAGATGTGTAATGCTGTTACGTTTTCTCACTTGCAAGTATATGGGGCTAATGAATCTGTCCTTAAACCTGCAGTATGGCTACAGTGCTATGTAAACAGTCCTCCTAACACCCACCTGTCACGTATCACCCACCTTTTCCACTCCTACTCTAGGTTCTTCCTCATCCCTTTATCCCAGGACAAACTGACTTCAGAGAAGCTCTGTCAGATAGGTAATGGCTCATAGTCAGCTCAGTTCCAGCAGTACATAAATCCAAAATAACTCAAGCAATGAGCAGAGATGTTTTGAACTTGCTTCATTGTAGACAGGTAAAAAGTCATGCCCATCTCAGAATTTAATAGGTTTCTTGCTTTCTGTTTAAATGCAATCATTGTTTACAGATATTTGCAGTGACCCCATATGATCATCTGGACTGTTGTCCTCCTTTACGCATCATGTTTACCAGATTGAACAAGCTCTAAAAGGTGTGCTGGAAGTGAAGGCTTCCCTATGCTATTGCTGAGGCCTGTTAAAAGGATGATTTAATAGAGACTCTATTTCTATAATGGAAAAAAATAGACTTTAAACAGTTTAACTGGAGTTCATAAACAAGTACAGGCTCACTGACTGAGCAGCAAAGTAAAAGGATGTGCTAAAAGCATTGAAGACCACAAGTAATAGGATGGATTATGATAATCTGATTTAAAAGAAGAAAATGTGGACTGAGTGGCTAGCCATCACTAGACATTCAGTTGATCTTGTCTGTCTCACAGGTCTTACATATATTTGCCAGTTAATACTTGCATTATAATCATAGCCTCTTGCTTATTTAGTCTCCTTTCCATAGTAACTGATGCTTTTCCTTATAGTAGGATTCCTAATGTGAAAGAACGATGATTTCTCAGCAGTTTCAGCCTGTAGTCTTGGGTTGGCAGCTTAATCAGGAAATGTGATGCTGTTCCAGTGCCAGTGGACCATGTTGGGAATTGTGCCAGTATTTCTCAGGCTATTTTGAAGTCCAGCACTTTCTCAAGAACTTCTGTCTTGCTGCAGAGTGGTTGGGCTGTGGGCAAAAGTGTGACAAGCTGGACCAAGATGACAGCAAAGTCCTACAGACTCTTTGCAGAAATCAAACCAACTGATCACTTACAGTGAGGAATTTCCTAATGTCAGAGATGGGCTGGGATTACCCATTAGGAGGAAGAGACAACATAGCCTATCCCTACTGGAAAGAGCAGACAGACAGGCTCTCTAGTGGGAAGTCAGATAGCATGATGCAACAAAAGCTAAAGAAAAGTGAGCAAAAGCATGTCACATGTTGGTAATCCCACATGATCCTTCACCGTATGGATGGTGAGTCAAAAGATGGGAGAAATCCATGTGACCTAGAAATACTGATTGCAGAAATCAAGGGTCTTGTGACACTGGTGAGGGATAGACAGCCAGCAGAGAGTGAGATCTGGTATTCTCTTGGGCATACTCGAGGCCCCATTGTATTCAGGGAGGTTGTGCCATGAATTTCATTAAGGATGGGTTTACTCCCAAGAATTGTCTTTTCCTATATTCTTACTACCTTAGTCAGCATTCTGCTTAAAACCATACAAGGCTGTTTTCTGCACTGAGAGAAGAAGTGCTATGTGTGATTAAATGGTAAAATAAACATTAGTTTTCTTGGCTCTCCTCCATAATACGTATTCCACTTCAAATTAAAAATTAAATTGAGCCTCTCGGTGTGACTGTTCAAGCATCTTGCCCAGCCATCCGTCTCCCAGCTGTGCAGTGTGCCACTTGGATCTCACTGCCAAGTGTAAGCACTTGAACAATCCAAGCCAGGTGATTACAGCATAAAGACTCTTTTAATTTGTATTATGCTATCAGTATTTTTTTATGTAGATAATGCTTAATTTATTCATTTCAGGGCTGTATATTTGCAGGCTCCAAGTCTGTTTAATAGATAAGTTACATTATTATATAAATAGCTTGGAAGCCAAGAGCCTTGCAATGTGTGAGTGACAGAGCCAGGAACAAAATAAAGGCACTCCTTTAGAATCCTAAATTCACCCCACAGCCCTTCCTGCTTTTACTGTATTACAGAGCTAATATTTTCACCTTATAACCTACCGTACTTGCCCCTTGTTTACGGCACTCATAATCCCCTAGGATACTGTTTGAGAAGTTTTAACCTGTCACTAACTGTGTAGTAGGGAAAGGTAAAACCATAAAAGAAAAGCAATGTGTTTTATGTAAGTTCTTTCAAAAGAATTTATGTTAAAATTTTGCTTGTTTGAAGGCGGTATGAAAAACAGAGGTCAAAAAATGACTGTGAAACAACAAAAAAACCCTACATTATTTCATTCTGCTGAACAATGTAAAAACTTTTCCTGTTTATATATCTGTATTTCGCAGTATTTGCTTTAAAGCCTTTGTCCTCTTAGAAAAGTAAAATAATGAACAGATTATATTGCTCCATTTCAAGGAAAGAAACAACAAAGAAAAGCCAACTGGAACACCGGATTATATAAATAAAGGCAATTTTTACTGACAGGGTTCTGATCCAAATATTTATTTATTTCCTAACTCATACAAAATTGATGCTTGTAGAGGTATTGGGTTAAAAGGGTTGGAAAATTAATTCTTCTAATTATCCACAGAGAACATATAGTGCTGATGAAGCAATGAAAACCTCTTTGACTTGAGTAAGAAATACATTACATATAATTTACAGAAATAAGACCTAGTGTCATATAGAAAATGACGTTTTAGAGCAACATTATCAGCAAGGACATCAATACTTGTCTCTGCTGTGGCTGGAATGGGTCACCCTTCACCCAGGTCCATCCAGTGGAAGGGGAGGCTTCCCCTCCACAACTCCACACAAGAAAGCCAACAATTACCATTGCCAGGCATTTCACCTGTTTGCTTGCCGGTCACCTCTCTCCTCAAAGCTCATACACCATCCAGTTCTTGCAAGTTCGTAACACATTTTCTACACTAATGAGTTTGGCTGGATTCAGACCAGAGACCTACATGTAAAAGACTAAAAACAGAAGGAGGCTCTGTTCTACTAGAAATTTATTTAGCAATCAGATGGAAAACTTGTTTTAGGGGAAAAAATGTTGGATACCTGAAAGAGATGAGAAAGTCAGTCCTGGATAAAAGTAGTTCTAACTTTTAACATAAATGAAAGTGCTATTAAAGGGTCATATATGTGTCATGCCAAATTCTATAGACATGAGAAATGTAATGAAACGGTATCTAAGTCATAATAAATTTTGCTATTTACAAAAAAGAGGAAAAAGAATGTTTCCTACATCATTTGTCATGTTTCCCTTCGTATCTTGCATACTTATTAAAATGTAGGGTTCCAAGAACCCATAGAAAAAATACGAACGTGCAGAGAGAATAACCACAAGAAAGGAAAAAAAGCAACCAAGTCCTATAACTGGATTTAAAATAACTCAGTCCTATCTAGAGTCCAATCCTGTTCTTTTTTCCTCCCTACATAAAAGTTGCACTCATATTCGTAACAACAGAAGAAAAAAAGCACAGTTTCTTCGTAACACTGGACACGGCTTTCCAGAAACAAGGTAGCAATTACTCAGAAATGCTATGGAAAACATTAATCACAGAGTAACTTGCTATTTACATTAAAGATACAGCCTCTAAAATTAATTTTAAATAAAAGAAATAAAAAGCATTTTTGTCATAGGACAGTTTTGTCAATAACGTGAAGTCTCTGTTCTTTGCTTTTTGTCCAGCATTTCTTTTGAGATGTATATCTATAAATTTACAGATATACATCTGAGAGAGATGTATCAAAAGTTAAAACATGTCTGGATGGAGAGCCCAGCAAATTTCATCTGAAATTACACTTGCAGTAGACAAACCCCCACAGAAAAAAATGCCGGAATGATCTATTTGAATGAAATGACATTCCCTCTCCACGATCCATGTAAAAACCTAGGTGCCTCAGTCCGTAGAAGCAGAGCTAAAGGTAGCAGTGCAGGTTCCCCAGTGCCACCAGGCTGAAGCACCCTAGCCCTCGTGGGAGGCAGTGGTTTCCATCCCCATGGAGACTGCTAGGACAGGTGCAGAGCAGGGTCAGCAGTGGTGATGTGGAGAGCTGTCACCCTCCATCTGGACTACAGATGGGATCCCAGTTCCTTGGCAGGCAGTGCAAGCCACTCCTGTTGATGCCAGCAGGAGCTGGATGAATCCCCAGGGCAGCGGCAGGCTCTGAGGACAGGAGTGCAGGACGAGGCATCACTGATTCTCCAATGCAGTCCCAGCACAGCCACCACACTTGCCCACCATCTCTGTTCTCACTAGGCTCTACAAAAGGAGTCACTGCTGTCGTGCTTCTTCGACGGAATGACAGCTGGACCAGACAGGAGCTATTGAACACCACAGCACTTCTTACTCTTACACATGCACGATGCTAGCGGCCAACCAGCTCCAATTCAGAACCAGGAAAATCCAGCTGGAGGATGTGCCCCTTAACAGAGCAAAGAGAGTCTGTGCTTCCATCAGTCAGCACTCAGCTGCCCAGTCGTCATTGTCACTTGTCAAAACCAGTGCAAATTCACAGGAAAAAGAATGTCCGCATTGAGAGGGTAAAAATCCTTCCTCATGTTCAAGAATGGTACAAGCATTTACCCAGCATCTCTATCAAATATCGTAGAAAAGGTTACACAAAAATATTTAAATATATGGATACAGATACATAGATATTACACTTGCATAAAATATGTATATTCAAAACCCTTTGGGCAGTTTCACATTTAGCTGAAAATGTATGCTTTAGAAATATGAACAATTTTCTACTCTTTTCTAGTTTAAGTAGGAGGGGGAGGGGAAAGAAGCATCAGCCTTATTAATACTGAATGCTAAGTGCAGAAGTTTAGCTGTAGCTGTAGGGTTTTGAAGCAATTGATTTGACAGAACCTCCAAGCATAAACTCTGTTTTAAAAATCCACATCTATTCCCTAGATTGCTTATTGTTTCATGAAAATGAAAACCTAAGTGTCCTGCTTGTATCAGCTAGATCTCCTGAGACCGTTCAATTAAACCTCATAAGCTTGCAATACCTCAAGGTAGGGCTGTGTACTGGGAATATGCATGAACCTTATTGCAGTAATTCTGTGTGATAATAGGAATTTACAGGTTCTCATATGTTGTCTAATTTAACTTCAGAAATAAAAAACCCTAAATGACACCACAAGAAGTTCACAGTTCTGCGAAAATTAAAGTCAGTATGAAATTTTACTAATAGACCATATAATTTACACAGATTTACATAAATACAGAGATATTAAAATATTAAATCAAAGCTAATTAACAGAGGATAGAGTTTTACATGATAACATTTTAACTCTAGTCACACTTTCGCAACTACTTTCAGTGGCATGAGATTATATAAATAATACATATACCTGTATATCCATAATATATATATAAAGATATATATATCTATCTCTCCATCCTTCTTTTCTCTTCAAAAATAGGGCAATTTTATAACTGCAATGAGATGTGACAAGCAGTACACTTCTGGGGAATTATTGCATGCCTTGAGTGCATAAGGCAGAAGGAAGAGTATCTGACTTCAGACACTAAAGAAGTGGATTCATCAACCAGAAATGCACTGGAGTGATTTGGAACATCTTATTGCTTTTATAAAACTCGAAAGTATACACTGTTGGTTTGGGATGGGGGGGAGAGGGGGGTGGGGGCGGTTTAAAGGCACAAAATAAAGGGGAAAGTAATACCTCACTATTTAGTGGAGATCAACGGTCAGGAAGCTCAATTACTGCTCACTGAACACTCCTCATTGTCCTAAATCTACTCCCTGTGGTGCAATACTGTGCCGCAGTTGCGTAAGGAGGTTAAACACAAAAGTTCATGCATCCTTTATTAGGGGAAACAAAACAAAGCCAATTTCCTTGCCCAGCAACAACGAAGTACCCATTATCATCCGATCACACCGGCCGGCAGCAAGAGCCAGCCCTGGCTCCCGTCGAACGGCGATGTGCAAAGACCCCTCGCTCAGTCGCACGCACGGCAGCTCACCACTAACCTCGGCGGGTGGAGCGGCTCCTTGGCTCCCTTGTACAGCTCTTCCCTAAAACGCTGGAGGCGCGGATCCAAACTTAACAGCAATTTCCCATCAGACCAGGAAAGATCAGAAAGCGATAAAACTGGGTAACAGAAATACTGCCCTGAAATCTCTGCATTTTGGGGGTATTAGAGGAGTATGGAGTACTTCTGCCACTATCTTTCCCAGTTTTAAACTGGTTAATGACATTCACTCACAGATTACCGACCCAGACCTCCTGGTCTATGTGTCTGGGATTTTTCTAGTCAGCCAACCTGGGAGACAGAGCATGTCAGAGAAGAAATACAAAGGATACAGAATATTAAAAACTGTGGACTATTACTATATCCTCAAATCACTTTAAACGATGGAACAGAAAGAAAAAAAAGAATAAATCCCTTGGGATCACTTTTTCTTTGCTGTAGTTTTTAGATGTTAGTATGCACAGTAGAGGGCTGCCTCTGCTACGATACCACACTAGATGTTTCAAAGTTTGGATACGGCATGCTGTTAAGGCACCTTCAAGTAATGCTCATTGATTTAATCACTAAGCAAAGACGCATTTTCTGTCAACGACACTGCGTCCTCCAGCACACACAGTGCCAGCAGCCACTCACACCCGCCATCCAGAGACAACAGAGCTCTCGATGCTTGCTAGGGATAAACTACACCACTTTTAAGCAGCCACTCCTAAAATAAATATCTGCCGGGGTTTAGGAGTGGACGTTTTGCACAACTGCATTGTTTGTTTCCCAAGAGAGGAAACAGAAGAAAATCAAGTGTTGTCTATCCCCAGTTGTCTACAAGATTAGGAGGGTTGAAAATACGTATCAGCCTAAGAAAGTAGAAGCAAGATCTGTACTGCTGCAGGATTCCTCGATGGGAGACAAGCTGTAAACGCAGGCATTCAGTGCAGGATGCCTGGTGCAGAACTGGATTGTTTCAGGACCAACAGGAGGTACAAAGACAACCTCCCCTGGGAGAGGACAGGCAAGTTACTGCACAATACCTCTCCTTTCCACACAGAACTGTACTGGGTTTGGGTTTCACGGTTCATGGCATGGGGAAGGGGGGGCTTTTCAAGATGAAGGGAGCTGATGGGAGAGGAGACCTCAGGCACCACTCTATGCAGACAGCTGACTCCATTCCCCAGATGGTGGGTCACTCAGTGCTGCAGCTGGGGGCACAGGGCCGTGGGGTCGGGGGGTGCTTGCAGTTAAGCCCAACTAGGGATGGCCATTTCTACACAAAGCAATATCCACTCCTGGAAAGGAGTGAGAGAGGTGGGACAGGGGCATAGATCCCAGCACAAAAGGAGAGACAACAGTGTACCGGCAGTCTGCTCCGAGACGACAGAAGGGTCCCAAGGCACCCATCAGACCTGCCTCTCCCCCCACACCGCTCACCCACACCCCAACTCACACCATGTAACAATGACTCAGGGTGGGAATCCCAAGAGCGGGAACATCCCTGTCCTTGGGGTAATAATGTCCAGGGAAAAGGGACCCCCTACCCCTGACCCTCTCCTGCAGGTGGATGACTTGATATTTAGTAGCTGTGCGCAGATCCTTCTCCAGTAAAAAGATGCATCCTTTCTTAACACAGTCAATGAGAAACGCAATGTGATCTGTCATGCGCTTGTATCGTGGGCTTGTTCGTTCATTTGAATTAGCAATGTTTTCTTCTTCTTCGGGGACTAGAATAATCACTCAGATATTTACAAACATCAATCAGCGCCTTCGCGAGGTCTCCCCCAAACCATCATGAGAAAATCACCGTCTGCAGGAGCCCCGCGCCAGCTGTGTCCAAACAAGCCTGTGCTTGCTGAGAGCTGGGAGCTGCCGAGGGAGAGGAGCGCTGGATCTCTGAGTCCTGGGGGGCTCTTCCCAGTCGGCTGTCTCTTCCTTGGGGTGCCTCTCCCTGCACCACTGTCCCAGGGTGCTGGCTGCTGCTATTGCTGCTGCGGGCACAGTGGTCCCGTTCATACTCCTCCTGAGCCTTTTGCATTTTCCGCTTCTTCATCTTCCTCTTGTGGATGTGGAAGGTGGTGAGGGAGAGGAGGATCAGGCAGAAGATGAGGGTGACCAGGACAATTAAAACCAGGGTGGATGAGAAGGACTGAAAGAGCTGACCCACTTGCGTGATGCAGGTGCTGCTGGTATTTAAGGTGGCAGATGTCCTGTTCAGAAGACAAGGCGGCAGGGACAGCCTCAACTCTTTGGAGAGCTTGGCACTCATTGAGGAGGCTACGGAAGATGAGGATCTTCCTCCCCTCTCTGAAGACGTCTAAATTTCAGTCGGTGTCCGGCTGCTGGCGGGCGCTTGCTGGAAATGCCCGGAATGCTGCCGGCTCAGCCTCCCGCTGGCTCTGAAGTACCCGAGCAGCCTGCAAAGGGAGCCGGACACATCAGCGCCCCGAG
>VZRQ01001388.1:1610507-1673412 GCA_013397975.1 Machaerirhynchus nigripectus
CGCCCCGCGGCCACCGGCCCCCCGGCCCGCCGCCGCAGCCTCCGGGCCCCTGCCGCACGCAGGTCCCACGGCAATCCGACCCCCACCCCTCCTGCCCACCTTCGCCCCCACACTCCTTGAGAGCGGCCCGTAGCCCCTTCCCCAAAACACCCGGCCGTACCGCCATACCCACCGACTGCAGCCAGCCCTTTCGCCCGTGGCACAGCCACGCAGACGCGCCGTGGCGAGAGCGCCCGCACCGAGCCACCCCCGGCGCCTTCACCCCGCGGCTGCCGTGGGCACCCACCCGTAAGCCACGTTCGCACCGTACCACACACGGGTGCCGAGCTCCCGCCGGTACCGAAACCCCGTCCCTCCTCACAGCCAGCGCACCCGTCCTTGCCCGGGGAGGCTGCTGTGAATCTGTGGGAGCGAAGCAATGGTAATGCCAGGGACTCTGGGTGGGAATATGTGTGAAAACTTGCCTTACCAAGGCTAAGTGCATCGCAGGCATTTTCTTCAAGAACAAACAGGTACGAGTTGCCCACTAATACACCCAAAGTAAAAATCAGGTGATTGCTAAACATAAGAAAATCTATTATTTGACAAGTACTTGCAGAAGGGCTAAGAAGGCAGAAATAATAATTACCATTAGGATGGAGTTCTTCACATTTCCAAAAGGAGCAAACCGATGTGGTAGTGTCTGGCAACATGGGACAAGATCTGATGGCCAGGAAGTTCCATTGGTCCCATGTTGTGTGCTTTAGACTAACCCCATGTGCTGGAAGGGGAGTTGCTATAAAGCTCTGATGTAAGTAACAGGACTTCAAGGCAAAACAGAAAGTATACATCCTTTCTAGTGGCTAAAAAGCCTGGAGGAAAATCTGTACAGGATGAGCTGTGATGTGAGTTGGAAAAATCTTCAGTCAAGAACAAAGATCTGTTAGATCTGCTGACCCTGATAGCCAAGAACCTTTCACAGAAGTGGACAGGAGCTGGCAAGCTGAGTGTTTAAGCACTTTTGTTTCAAGGCAGATTTCTTCCGTAATGTTTTTGTTTCTGATGAATAAATGCACCACAGCTTGTGAAATGGCCAGACGCTATTAACTCTGTGATTGTTCTGGACAAAGATTTACACCGCAGGGAATGAACTTAATTCTAGATGGTTGGGATAGTCCCAGTCATTTGCAAGGGGACTCCAACTTAATGCTTCTTCTAAAACCAGAGGAGTAGGGGTTTTCACTACTCTTTCCCCTCCTCAGAACAACACAGCCTGATGCTGGAGAGGTGCTGCACAGAGAGGAAAGAAGTTCAGTCTGGTACTGAGAGACAAGCCGTTGCCCACTCATTTGGCCACTGCTCTTTTCACTCAGCTCCCTCAGGTGCATACCCAGTGTCATTGCCTGAAACACACCTCCCTATGGAGCGGGGTTGGATTAGGTGACTGTTAAAAGTCCCTTCCAATCCAAATTATTATATGATTCTATGATTCTCAGCCCAGCATTCCTTGTACACATGTCCAACCCCTTTCACACACACACACATCTCCTTAGCCTCACTGGCATTCTGCCTGCACCTTTTTTCCTCCCTACCTTCCTCCAATGTGCACATCTGAGGTCTGCATTAATCAGTGCTCTGTACTCGCTGCTTTAGAGGAGGAAACAACCACCACAGGCTGAAACGGCACATCAATCCTCAGGCCATTCCCTCTTTCTTCCCACTATTCTCTACAAAGCAGCAGCTGAATGGGGGGCAGCAAAACAGGGTGACAGGCATGGGGACCACTCATCATGGCCTGTGCCACTGGAGAACACTTCTGATCCCACACAGAAGCAACCAAGGTATAAACCAGCTGTTCTTGCTGACCAGGCTCCACTGAATCCTTTAGCCTAAACCGAAAGTGGGAAAAGGATACCATTTAATCCCAAAAGCATGTGTGAGTTTCTGAAGTTGCAGCAGTTGATCTGAGACTGCCGTTCAGAAGTTACCAGATGATTAGAAATAATTTATTTCAAAAACCCAAACAACACCCTGAGAATGGCCTTTTGCACAGAAAACAGTATTAAGAAATATAATATAGGTATGAAGATACCTTAGAAAGTTAGCCCTGTTTATGGCAGAAATAACCAAGTTGGGGATTGAATAAAGTTCAAAACCAAAGAATTTACTGACTCAAGATGTGTTTATTGCAAAAGTGAATAGCTAGGACTACTTATTTATTGCACTAGAATATATGACTATGTCTTTGTGTTTTGCTTGTTGGGAGAGGCAACACAAAGCTACTTAAAGTTAAATTACCTTAAATTTTAAATCCTTTGTGTATTAATTTTACCTGTTTTCTTTCGCCATCAGTTACTCACATTATACCTTGCTTTTAAGATTAGAAAAGAGTGAAAATGTATCTTGTGTATTAGTATGATAATTTTTCCAAGTATAAGATTTTTCCTACACCATAGAGAATGAAAAATGGATTCACGGAGTGGATAATGGTAGAGACCTCAGCAAATGGTTAACTCCTTCCCTACTGTCACAGTCCCTTCTCTGCGTGTTCATGTACAGTTTTGCAGTATTTCTGCTTTAGCTAAAATAAATGAAAGGCAGAGGTTGTTCTTGCTCTTTCTGGCAACGGATTTTACAATGTTTAATGACAGAGTCAGAAGAGAAGCATTGTGAACTAAAAGGGAAGTAACTCTGCTGTGATTACACATACCTTGGCATTCTGGTTCATGCTGGCTGCCAGCCAATCAAATGGATTCAAATACCCATGATCAGAATACAGGGAGTTTCAGAAATCAGGGGGATAAAAATCTGTGTTGTTATTGTGCATTATTCCTTTGCTCTGATTAACTGTTATATTTGACTATAAAAATAAAAAAAAAAATAGATAATGTGGTCATGAAAAACCCTTCCTTTGTCTGGCATGAAAATAAAGGGTACGATATCTTCAAGAGTGCCCTCTTTCAAGAATAAATTGGCCATTAGTTTTAGCGAATTCAACCATACCATATAAACAGTATGACATTTATGGGGATTAGGTGCCTTGCTCAAGCACGATTGGTCACCGTGTGATAGAGGACATTATATAAGGAGGATAGTTTTTGAATTTTACAACAAGCTTTGTACTCATTAGAACCTTGATAACTCCCAGTTTTCTCTGGATTCACGTTGTTAAGAAGAAGAGAGCATACATACTTCCAAATCCCACAAATGGACTTTCCTACATGGATTTTTTTTAGTCTATAATTAGAAAAGCTGTTCTTTCAGATTCTAATTCCTCAATCCCTGTATTACAAGGCCCCTTTTTCGCTAAGGCAGTTGCCTAATGAGATAACCTCTGTAAGCAAAGGCTGTTCAGTAACTAAAGGTTTGATGGTTCAGGCCCTTGCCTATTAATGACCCTTCTTGCAAAAAAATTTATTGTCCCACCAGTGTTTAAATTTAGCACTTGATTGCATATAGAATAATGCATGATCCCTTTTTCACCAAGATTGATGTCATCATTTGCCAGCCAGCCCAAGCACTCCATGAATGCCAATAACCCTGGTATTAATCTGCTATCTCCCCATGGGACTGAGGCCATCTGTGTAGAAGTCTTTAAGGACTTCACATACTCCCAGTACAATAGGTGAAACCCAGTGATTTAAACATGGTTTGAAAACCTAGTACCATAGATAGAATGGATTTTAGAGCCAAAATAAAATAATCTTTTGTTTCATGTGCACTGGTATGCATGGTATGGTACTATGGATCTTAGGTCAGCTAAGATCCTGCAAAGTTACTAGAAGTGTCCCTCAGAGATTCTGAGCTGGAAAACTTTACTATGGCTGACAATTCTGCTTCCCAGGGTACCCAGCTCAGAAGCAGATACTCTTTTTCTTTCTTTCCCCCACACCTTCTAGAAGACGGTAGTCTGGGTGATATGGCCTCACAATTATTTCATTTTCAGAAGATGATTCTTTATGAAGCTTAAGGACAATTTTACATATTCATTTTCTATTCTTACTTTTGAAAAATTTTCTTTTCTTGTTCTGGTAAAGAAGAAACCTCCCACGTGGGATGGTGAGAATTTAAAAAAGGAAAAAAAAAAAAGGATGCATATGATGCTGACTGAGGAAGGTTACTAGGCTTTTGCTGAATCCAACAGGGTGTTAAATGGTACCAGGAGTAGAATGTAGATCCAGACTATGAAGAAATAAGTAGACAACCTTGAGTTTGCCTGACCAAGTACACAGATCTTAATTATAACATCAAAATTCTAAAGATGCATATGCACGTATCTACTAATGCAAAGTGGTTCTGGGTAAAATTATTGCAAAGGGAGGAAAGAAGGACAGTATTTTAACTGTAACTATACACTAAAAGTGCTATTTACTTTATTCATTAGCCAATACATTTTAGAAAGGCAGGATCAGAGAAATTACATTCCACATTTAATCTTTTTTCTTTTCTTAATAGTTTACAGAGTTTTCAGGGAATTTGGAGGAGCAGACTTTGATTATATTTTTAAATAGAGAACATGGCTAGTGGTTGGTGAAACATCAACTAACTGTACCAGTGGGTATCACCGAGAGAGGAAAAAGAGATTTTTACTGCTTAGTTAGACTGGAGTGAGGTTTAAGCATAATGATCCACAATTTAAATCTGATTTCATGTTAACAGACCCTCACATGCTTCCCCTAGCACAGTCTTGAGTTCATTTCAGAGCTAATTCTGCACAACAGTCACTCCAACTTCTAATATGGAATAAAGCACTTGTTCAGTCAAACTCTGTGACAGGGTCAGATCCAGCCCTGTAGGACGATGGGCTCGGGCAGCCTCAAGCCTGCAGTGCTTTTGTTGTGACCCAGGGCACTCTCCCATCCCACCAGTGGGTGATAAAGGGGAAACCTCCAAGGGAGAGAAAGAAACAACCACACTTTGCACAGGTCATCCCATGGGCCAAAGACAGAGTAGTCATCACATATGTTCATGTGATCCCTCTGTATATTTACCCAAAGCAGAACAGCAACGCTGTGAAAGGGACACTTAGGATAACAGTCTGGCAGCTGCTGTCTGCAGGCAGGAAGCTGGTAGAGAAGGGACTTGAATTTGGGTCTTTCACCTCCAGGCAGCACGTCTCAGCCTGAGACAGGAGATTTTCTTGTTCATTCCATGCACATAACAACCCTCCTGCTCCCCGTAATGTCCTGGCTTTGTTCCAGGGAGGAAATCTAAGAAAGATGGGAAAGTGTAATGGATGACAAAGCCATTTACCTCGAGCTCTACTAGAAAAAATCCATGCTCAGTCAACTCCAGCTCACGGTGCTGTTCATCAGCAAAGTACATAGCTCAAATTTTGCCCAGGGCCTTTTGTAATTCTTTTTTTTTTTTTTATCAACTACTGTGTGATGAAGGAAGTTAGCAGCACTCATTACTATTCTGCTCTGCTGTTATCTCCTGGGCCCTGAATGGGCCCTGAACATCCAAGGGACCTTGGTTTTATCCCCACTTTTTCCACTATTGCAATAGTAAAAGAAATCCCAATATCAGCTGCTGGAAATGCATTTTTCTTGCATGTTTCATAGCTAAAGGTCTTTGTGGACAACCTTGTTCTTCCAATTTGTCTGTCACCCTGCTTGTAGCCAGGATTTTAACCACTTCTCTTACAGAAATTTAAATTAATTTTAGAAATTTTATTTTAAAATAAAACTCATTTTTACTGGCTTTGTAACACTTCAATTTTTTTTCTCTTCTAAGGCTGTTGTTTGGGGTGGGGGGTGAGAATATTAATTTTTAGTTAGAGTATCACCCCAAAACTTCATAAGCAAGAAATTTCTTTGTGCCCTTATTTTCTAAACTAGGACCAGAAATGTGAAGGTCTTGTTCTATGAGGTGCTGTGCCCTGTAGTCAAATCCAACCCAGGATACAAGCACCTGCTCACAGGAAAGGTAAAACTAAGTATGTCATTGATTGCCTGTTGGATTGGATCAGGCACCTTGCAGCAACAGCCCCTCACAGGCACTTCTTTCCCCCTTTCCCAAAAACCCATGTGGTAAATGGAGCTGCCCAAGCTGCAAAGCCGACCGTCTCTTCCGCGGCAAGAGCCCTCCATCTTACGAGCTGTATGATCAGCTTTTAAAACAGAAAAGGCTCTGACAGACAAGCGAGCTCAAGGTTTTCCCTTCGTTATTCCTGGCATTTACCTGATACCATGCAGGATGTGCTTGTGAATAATCCTTTTGTACAAAAATAACATTGTTTCAGAAGTGCTTGTTTTACCAGTGATATCGGTTGTTTACTGTGGTTTCATTTTAAACTTGCTTCATCACCGTGTGTATTAGACTCTACTGGAGAACCATGTAATCTCTTGCTACTGGGCTCTTTGGTTTTCTCTCTGTATCATTCTGCTAAGTTTTATTATGCTCTTTGCCATGTCATGTCTGAAATTAGACTGAAAACACTTTGGGAAAGCAACTGAATGATCTGGTTTTTATCAAGAGATGCTCTGAGAGAACATAAAACTCTCTCCAAAATAAAATAAAACCAACTGCTGCATCTGGAAATAAGGAGAAAATATCAGTGCAATAAACACTCAACAAAATTGGCCAGTTTTTTTAAAGCTCTACAGGAACATGTTTGGATGTAGTAATGTCCTTGCATGATAGCAGGAGGCTGATTAGCTGTTTTGTACTCAAAGAAAGTATTGATACCATAACTTTTCTTTGTATGCTTAGGTAAGACTACGCCAAGGAATCCTGTTTACTACTTCTTCTGACCTTCACACTTCAGCAGTTAAAATTAGGTCTCTAAATCATTGCTATGATACCAATATTTTTCCTTGCCTTGAGGAGCCCAGGAGTAAAGTTTAGCTAATCTACCTCTCACCACCTTTGTGGGTCATGCTGGAGTAGCATCAGTGTGAAAAGGAAAAGCTTGGAAAGCAAAGGGAAGACTGAGTTGACAGAACAGCGAAGACTGAGTTTACAGAAGAGGGAAAAAATTTAACATTTTTATATAAGAATGTGTTTTTTAGAACTAAGAAGTGCAGGTGGAACATAGGATGTACAGTGTAGAAATGACAAGCAAAAATAGCTATTATTTGGGGAACAACATATAACAGTAAGAAGAGAGATTTCAAGAAATTGGAATTATATAACTGAAAATTATACAACATAAAAATATCATTTGTCATTTCAATCACAGGCCTGTACAGACATATTGTTACAGGTGGTTTCAGCTGCTCTAGTTAGAGAAATAGGTAATAACTCTTATAAGAATACACATTTTAAAATCCTATGAAGTATGATAGCATGAAAAAACAGAGAAATGTTACAGTATTTCTCAGACAGGTAGATAGGTCTCATCTGCCACTTTCAATCCTGTGTCTGACATATTTACTCCACAAGTTTGAGAAAGAGTTGCACATTTACCACAAAGTGTGTGTTAAAGCAGGGCATAAACTCTCAGGAACAGGTAGTAGTAGAACAGGATGTCTTCCTGATGAGGGGAAACGTAGAAACACAGCTGAGATAGGATAGGAAGCTGTATTATGTGAAGTCTTCTAGGAAAAGAGTAATAGGGGAAGGGAAGGGATACATTGTAACTTGTCTAATGAAGTGACTGGGAGACCTGGAGGTCTGGTTTATGAGCAAATGAATAGGTCCTTAGAGAAGAATGGATTAAAGATCAGAGTGTAAAGTGCCGACACGACACAGAACAAATGATGGGAATTGTAATCTCGTTAGTACAGAAAACTATGAAACAAATTGCACAACTAGGTTTTCTTCTCCACAGTTCCCAGATGCATAAAGACTGTGTACATGACTGCGGCATCCCCCAAATGTAGCATTCCAAACCCCCTTGAAAGAGATCTTGTTTGCTGAAACCAACAAGCTTTTTTTTGTTGTTGTTTTATAACTGGGGCAAGTAGGAGGGAGCAAAGTGTGCTTTGTACTTTTATTTGAGGGATCTATTTCCTTGGAAAGATAGACCTTTAAGGCATTATGGATTTCTACAATAATTCACCAAGAACCAAGTTTTTGCACCTGTAGGCAAGCAGACCACTGACAGAGGACAAGGATTTTCCAGTGTAGTTAAAGGAATGACAAAGATATCCGGAAACTTGTTATTTAAAAGAAGAAGGAGGAGGAAAAGGAGAAGGATAATGAACCATGAAGAAAAAAGGCAATCCACTAGATGGATTTCTAAACCATCATGTTGTAATATTGAGTGTCTTACAGTTCCTTTGTGGGAGGACAATGCTTTCACCTCTCAGGGCATCTTCAGTTTCTCACAGGACTGCACCTTGTGGTCTTCTGAGTAACCACTCATGGCAATGTTTATTTTTTATTCTATTTCTTCCGACATTTGATGACAGAGAAACAAAGGAATGGGATACTGTCAGTGAGATGTTTTGAAGCTAAGCTACCTATGTTTGAGCCAATGAAATGGTTAGGTTGCCTTTCCAGATTAAAACAGTCCTGGAAAAGGGGAAAATGAGGTCAACTGTCTAGTTTCAACTGAACACATTTGTGTATTTCATGCCAACTAATATTTGTTCTGATTTAAAAAAAATAGACAAGTGGTTTTAACGTAATTTAGTAATTGCATATGGTATTTTCACATTAAAAGACAAGACTAATTAATAACAACTGTCATTTAAAACCCAGCTACTTCACAAAAGTACATTTCTCCATAGATTTCCATCATGGTTTTTACTATGACTAGATTAGGACACAACATCAATACTTAAATACTTCATTGCTTGATAGACTAAGCTTCATTTAAACTGTTCCAGTCTATTATGCAAATCATATAATATTAAACTTTATTGATACATATTTAATTGGAAGATGAGAGCATCTCTTATTAGCTACTTAAACCGAGACCAACAGCTGAAAAATATCAGCATGAAAGCTATACAAACAAAAATCTTGCAAATCAAAAGAATCATGCTTATTTGCTGAGATCTTACACTGAACAAAATCACTTCAACCCACAAATAACAATCACGTTAGTGAGTAATTAAAGCAAGGGACAAAGTCAGGACAACAATATTCTATTCCCAATTCAGCTACTGACTCACAGTGTGATTTTGCTCATTTACCACCTATAAAATGGAAGATGTGATAATGATAATGACAGGGATAATAATGCCTACATAAAAGAAGTGCTAGGAGTCTTAATGTTTGAAAAGAGCTTTGAGATAGAGCTGCTATATAAACACGGATTATAATTAACAAGGGACTGCGAGCTTGCACAATTTGTGCATTCTTTGGGCTTTCAGAAGTAAAGATAGGTGAACTCTGTATATCTGAGATACCACAAGTCCTCTGTTTAAGAGCTTATTTGGGAAATTACGTTTCACAGCTGCCATTACACTGTATTGGAGCCAGGCTTTTAAGAGGACCTAACTATTTGCCAGTCATTAACACAAGAAACTTTAAAGGCAGTTCAAAATAATCTCATCACTGTGACTACTGGCTACAGCTTGTCTTGTTGCATTCCCTTCTTTTTAGATATGTGTAACAATGCATTCGTATGAATGACAGGAGAACATGAGCACATCAACCAGGAGAAGAGGTTCAGTGCCTTAGTGAAGGCTGAGCACCTGAGGCATCAGTGAGCTTGGAGGTTTTCTTATACTATAAATCCACACTGCCAAAGTCTCTGAAGATGGTCAGGCACAACCCCAACAATCGTTTTCCTGACCAGTTCAGATATCTGCTCTGAGCGCAGTGATATTCTCCTGTTGTTGAAAGCCTTTGAAAATAATGGGTTGCATTAGAACAGAAACCTAGTAAAAATGTGGATAAGATACTTTGGAAAGGTGAAGTCTGCCTTGCTGAAAGGCAAATAAAACAGTACCTTTGGTAAGATGATATACGCAACAAAAGTTAGAATAATAATGAGAAGCACATGTATAGATTACAGAACTTTGTAGACCACAGCACAGTATCACTTTGTAAAACAAGTCAAAGGCATCTGCAAAGGTACATTGGTCTCTTTTTCTTATAGAATCTATTAGATGCTTTTAACAAACTTAATCAGCTAAGAAAAGAACAGTCTGTAAGTAATCTTTGTGTGCAAACAAATGATTAGTGCAGAGGAGCAACAAAAACAGCTTTTAATAGCTTGTTTTGTAGGAAAAAATTGTACAGGACTAGATTTGTGTAAGGCTGGCAGACTACAGGAACATGAAGTGATTCTAAAGGGGTATTTTTAAGTATACATTTTTCTGAAAGATATTCCACTGCATGACATTACAAATCCATCTCTGTTTCCCCCAAAACACGGAAATCTCTCAGACCATCATGAAATGGAAAATGTTGTAGGGAAAGTCTGTAAGAAAATGGTTTGATTCTTCTCAGCTAGTTATGTTTTATTATCATTAATGAGGTTACAATGTTAGAAGTCTCCATGAAATCAACGTCATGATGCTGAGACATTAAAGAGGGATCATACTTTACAAGAGCACAATTTGATTAAAGAAAGAAACAGTGAGGTAAAGCGATTTAGCTAAGGCCACAGAAAGGGTCAGTGGCCAAAGAAGAGCAGCCCGTGGCTTGCAGCATTTGTGATGTGCATATGGAGCATAAAGACAATGCCTCCAGCATAAATTGGTAGGCCACTGCAAACCTAGAAGAGTTTATAAAGCTGTAAATATCTTGCATCCAGTCTAGCTGCCCTGCCATGTTAGCTTTCGCTGCCCCACTTATCTCTGCTTAGCCAGGTCTCTGGAGCAGCACGCTCCTTGTTTCATATCTCTATTTTGTTATTTAGTATTCCAGAGTTGGAGAACAGTTAGCTGGTGACAGGAATAACCACAAGGTCCCAAGAAGAGTTACAGGGAAGAAAGAACAGGATGGGCAGCAAACACGTTGCTTAGTGTTGGAAGATTTCTCACTGCTGAGAAAGTTCATTTTGTGACAAAGAGTCCAAAAAATGCTCACATGTCGGTGGAAGAGAAAAAACAGAATGCTGCAGCTTTCCTCTTAAAAAAAAAAAAATTAATAAATCCAAATGCTATTGGGCAATGATCATGTGTCACCGAGTAAGAAAGATTGGGAGGAAATGCATTTCATGAAAATTCTGTTCTGTAGCTGCCTTAGAGACTTTCCTGAACATCTACGTGAAATGCTCAGCACCATTCTCAGCAACAGCCTAGATAATGCATGCATGAGGGTTGTTCTTCTGTTCTTAATTGAGCAGAAAGTATGGCGCATCTCTGATTTGTTAGTGACATTACTGGGGAGCAGGATCTTGGGAGAGATTTCTGAGGACAGCAAGTGGAATAAAACCAGATAGAACTGACATAAAACATGAAATGTAAAACACAAAACTTCTGTGGATGGAAAAGAGCCATTTGTGCTGTTGTACTAAACACGGTATTTGCCAGGATTTTTGCCAGTGGAACACTGAGGACTATGGGAACTCGTGAAGACCCCAAATCCCCAAATAAGAGCAACAATTCCCTTATTTCTACCCGTGATAAAGGTTCACATCATTTGCTCCTCAGAACCCCTTTGCCACTTTTTTTTTTTACATTAAAATATCTTTGATGGGCATTGCTTGCAGTGAGAAGGAAATTGTTTCTTCACTTCCAGGGATGATCCAAAACCACAAAGAAGGGTTGCAATGATGGCTTTAGAGACTGTGGTTAGGCCATGTCCAGTGGTTGTTTTGTGCTGTATTGATCCTGGCACTGCTCTTTTCAGCTCAGAAAATGGTAGATTTCCTATTTTTCAGCCTCACTTTGCCATGACCCTCCTGAGGAAAGCTGAGTAGGAGGCAAAGAAGTGTGAGTGTCAATGGAGTGAGTGTTAGTGTTCATTTGTGAAGGTGGCTGGGCAGCATCCAAATGAGCATAGTCAATATTTTATGAAAAAAAGCCTTACAGAAGATTCATTGCCTCTTCTTTCTATCTAGGCTGGTGCTCTCCTTTTGCCTTATCACAGCTTAGTCATTAATACTCGTCTTGCTTCAAGCTTCATTCACTTTCTTCATACTCGATTTGCTTCAAGCTTCAGTCACATTCTTCCTAGAGTCCTCAGCAGGCATCTGGCCTGACTGCTTCCATCCTCTTTTTCAGTGTCACTGCTGAGTCCCCCCAAGAGTTTCCAGGCCCTGTCTCTGATCCTGAGTCCCTGTAATGAGAATGGGAGAGCTTTGTAGGCTGGATGTGTTATGTGTCCATCACTGGATCTCACACATGCTTCAGTGGTAATCTCTACATTCTGAAAATTTTGTATCTGAAGCCTAGCATACACTTCAGATTTAAGCTGTAGAGGAATAAGGTCTGTGGTTTCAAGACAGTGGAGTCAGGATGTGGGGAACACAATTCTTGTAAATGGCATATATGCACTCAAGAGAATTAACAGCTGAACAATGCATACATGGTATTTTATATATGGTCTGGTGTGGGTGAAAAATGTCCTAAAGTTCAAGAAGAAGCATTGAAAGCATTAGCTGCACAATTTCAGATTCCCATGGTGGCTGGCTGAAACACATTCTTAGCTTCTTGTCGGGTATCAGTGCCAGCTGCCTGGGGGATTGCTGAGCCTCCAGTGCTGTTCTTGCACTTTTAATTACCATTGCCACCACAGAAAAACTGTTTGGCATATTACTGCATAAGTGACTAAAGACTCCAAGAATGTTCACACATTTATTCTTCAAATCTAGCAACTCTCCTTATTGTGTGGAAGCTAATTTCTCCTATTTTTAGCTCTTTGCGATATATCCTGGTGATCTATTCCAGCCTGGGCTTTCTTCCCTCAGTGACCCCCTCTGGCTTCTGAGTTATTGCCCTGCAACAATATCAAGATTTCAAATGAGCAAATAACACAGTTTGCACCACCGTATTCTGGTTTCTCCATCTTTGGTTTGCACTGCCTGCTCATCCCTCATATCCTATGCATAAGGCAGATTTCTCAGCATCTTCGGCTTACTTCCTTTACGGATGGTATTTCTCAGGTTGTCAGTTCTACATCATCTCCAAAACTGCACATCTTGTTCTACATTTTCTTCTGTAAGATAACCACTACCTCCTATATATAGCAGAAACAGAACAGGCTCAACATATTGCCACTTGTCACTCTTATCCCACTGTCTCTCTCTACCCCTCTGTCCCATTTGCCATCCCTGGTTTCTGTTAGCAAACCAACTGAGCATTTCATCATCAGTGTTCATTTGTTAACCTGACAGATTACTCTCAGTGGGCACTGAAAGCTATCCAGAAGTCATTGTTAGGGATGCCCACATATTGACCCTGTTCCATTCTCATTTTCTTCACTTGGGCAAAATGAGCCAGCATGGCCAAGTTTGAACTTCTTTTTTTCTTCCTGTGCTGAGAGTCTCTAACTAAATTGTGTCTGCTCAAGTGTTTGATATTTACCCCTCACCAGCTTAGCTGAGTCTTAGAACAAAAGCCTTTAAAAGGTTCTGTAGTTATCACTTCTTTTGAATTTTTTTAAATTTTGGAAGCCAAAGTAGAGATCTGTTTTCCAAGTGCAATAGGCTCAATTTTCACTTGGCATCAGATCAACAGAGCTATACAGTTTTTAGCCCAGTATAAGTTTTCTGTGTCTTCGGCTTCTAGTACACCTATCACTGCATAATCTGAGATCTGTGAACAGTTCATGTCACTTTAACAGGTACCACTTGTTACTGAGCATACACATGCTCATTGCTGAGCTGAAATCAAACATGCACCAGCTTTGATTCTGTGAAGGTGGTTTAAGTTAACACATTTTTTCTCTTACAGCCAGAAAGGGCTAAGAGCACGCCCCCACATACTTATGAAGCCTCAGCATATGAGTGGTAATTTATTAAGTGGCAGGACCCAATCACTTTCAGTTAGTGCCTATACTTTATAAGCAAACTACTCTGTCTCTTCCATTTCCATTGGGAAATTTAAGGTCTGTACCAAAGTGCCCCCTTGGAGTTTTGTTTGACTCTGGCTGTGTTTCTAATCCTTCAGTCTTCATAGGTTTTTACCACCGAAGGTTTCTTGAAGCACACATAGCAGACAGCATGAATCTTCTATGCTGCATTGGTTTAAATATACTCTTCTTATACCACTTTCTTAGTAAAACATTTTACCTTTGGGTACTGGAAGATACAAATCAACACCTCTCTCTGAAGTGTCAAAGTCTATGCTTGACTCTGATGCCAAGATGACAGGAACAGAACAGGTTTGTTTCCTTTTCTGTCTGGAAATGTCAGAGATTCCACAGGCAATTGTCTGTAATGGAATTACAGAACACATCCACTTTGTGTTGATAAACACATTTACTTAGATTACATGTGTTTTCTCATTGTAGGTGAGCACTTACTTTCTCCTAGTAAGAGAGAACAGGATAGCACAGGAACCCTCCTTCTCTGCAGCTGCTCCCCCATCAAGTCTGGAGGAAACCGTTTGGGAAACATTTTGAGTGAAAACATTTTGGATGCCCACAGAATATATTGGAAACAGGATCTTCTTCATGATGAAAAGGCAAGTCAGACCATACCCCGTGGCAGAGTGAGGCAGGAGTACACTTTTTTTGGCCTCTTCAAGTGTGACCTTGCTGGAGACAGACTTGGTTTCAGGCCTCTCAGTGAGAGACCTGTCCACTCAGAGCAGAGCCTGAGCACCACCTCCAGATGCACCAGAGGGACAAATGGTTGAACAAGCACCAGCTCCGCTCAGACCTGCATTTCCAGCAAGCTTGAGCTGTGGACCATTTGCTGTATACCCTGCTACAGGATTTTCACTTTCTTTGTTCTGAGAGTAATGCTAACTCACCTGGTATTACTCTGGTCCATATTCTGATAGTAATTTTACCTGAAACCTTTTGTCCTTGTTCTAGTCACCAGCCTCTATTAGATTTCAGAGGTTTGATGGGATTTACTAGGAAATACAATCATGTCAGGAGACCATGCTACCTGACTTTCCCTAAAGAATTGTTGGGGTCTTCCCCTACACATGTACACATGTGATCTCAGTTATCTACATTTAAAGCAACTTCTGGAGGCTCTGTATTCACTCACAATCCTCTAGCTGTTTTCTTAATTGTTCGAAACAGTGTCCATATTTGTGAAGCCTGAAATATTTTTACCACTTTTGTTTCCAATTCTGAATATAATTTGGAAGTTATTTCCAAATGTTCATTTAATAAGCTGCTGTTATACACACATCTTAAAACATATCCTGTTTTATGCACTGCTGTTTATAACCTCTTTGGAAGATGAAACTTCAATATATTTGCTGACAAAAATGCATTTCTTCCTGATGATAAAATACATATTGTTTTATGCTGCTAAGATTACTGACATCTGTTGGGCTGTAAGCAACTTAGCAAGATCAAAGGAAGAATCAGATTCTTATTTGCACAACAATTATAGCCAGGGCTGTAACAGTTAATGCCAGCGACATTAACAGGGGGGATGTTAAATGTCATGTCTCAAAACAATGTAGCTTTCAGAGATTAGAATGATATCAAAAGTGTGGGCCATATAATCTGCCCACTTCATAGTTCCTAGCACTGATATCTGAATCACATCATCCCAGCTTTTGTTAGGATCCAGCTACCTCTCTGGAGATAACAGTACGTGCAAAAACACAGAAGCAATGAGAGCAACTTCTGCTCTTGCTGCATTTGACCTTCTACTCTGCAGTACAATCCACTTAGCTGGATGTCTGCTAAGTGGACAAGTATGGGCCAGAAAAAGCTCCCAAGCAGACTGTCAGACTGAGGTAGGGTCTGTGTATGACTCTCTATTTCACCTGTAAGATTATTTTGCAAGGATGTCTGTGGATAATATGCCCTGTGGTAGCAAAGAGAGTTTATTTCTGATTTGGGAGGAGCCCTTTGAACTGCCAATTGATAATGCAAATGAAATGTTATAGCCAGTTAGCTAACTTCCTCTAACCTTCGTTTCAACACAGAGGACCGTATCTGTGTTTGATCAGCCAAAAATTACACACCCTGAACTCAGATTCTGCTTTGATCTTCCTTTGATCATACACTTCCCAGGAAAAAGGAACTTGCTTGCATTTAGGGTTTGAATGCAGGGCAAGGAAACAGACACAATGAACAGGAGGTGGACAACACATTGTATTGATTGTAAGCAGTTCAGTTCAGATAAATATATATATATGTATAAATGTGTGCATATACATATAGGTGTAAGTGGAAATAAACATAAGTAATTTGAAAGACCATGGACACAAAAAAGGGATATTTTCTAGTATTCTTGAAATCCAAGGTTCTACTCTGCCTTGGTTCATGGTCAGTGGTATATTTAGAGAATATTATTGCAGTGGGTTCTTTTGTTAGTTGTATACCTCATCTTTCCAGCGTGAGGGTACAACTGAGCAAGATGTAAATTCACTTGTGGATGACCAAACTTTACAATGTGAAGTAAAGCCATCCGCTTCTCCATCCTAGATGAAGCCACTGTTGAATGTGGCTTCCCAGCCTGGAATTGTCAGTGAGCTCAGTAGTGGCTAACTGCATTTTTTGCTGTTAAAATTCTTATTTTGTGGAACACTAGAAAGAAAAAATAGTTTAGGGATACAACAATGTTTTCCTGAGTGGATGGTGAGGTAAATGAGAAGTCATGCTTCAGAGAATGTCTGCCATGTCTAGAACCCAAACCAAAACACGGCATCTTCACAGACACAGAACCCCAGCAAAACCCTTGTCCTTCCCCAGCTGCAGCTGCTCTGCTCAGCACTGTGGAGCAAACAGAAACAAAATAGGTGTCAAAGTTACTTATGCTGCAAGTCAGTGAATTAGCTAAAAACCTAGTTTTCCAAAGTAAACCTTGATTTTTCAGATTACACAGATGAGTCCATAACACCTCACACTAGAACTCTAGGATATCTAGCTCTGGATGAACTTGCTCTCCAGGCCTTCTAATATTTATTTCTCTTAGGAGAGGAGAAAGGTGTACTTCTTCATGCACTGAAGTTCAAACCAGTCGAGGGAGTCAACTATGCCTCTTAGATAACTTCACCTCCCTACCTCAAGGCAACTTAACTTTACTTTCTTAAATGTCTGGCTAATATCTTACACCAGAAATGAGGTTGTGTTTGCTGATGTTTGGTAGTGGCCAAATGCACAGGACAGCAGAGGAACTGAAAGGTCAGTAGTATTGCCCTTGTGGAAATAAAACTCCAAGTACTTTCAGAAGCATTGCTTAACGTACCTTTCAAACTTGGACAGGGCTGCAGAATAAGGCAGGAAGAAATTATGGGGCAAATGTAGCAGTGTTTAAGCCAAGTATACCCTGATCATCTTCTAATACAGGCACATAGGCATAAGATAGTCACACTTGGGTAACACATCCTTTGGGGACCTGTAGTACTTCCTGACAAAAATCAATTGGCCATGAGAAACAGAAACAAAAAAAACTATGAAAATAAACATATGATACAACTCATTCTTCCTGGATTCTCTGAAAGTCGCTGTAACATTCATCATAAATTATCTTGCAGTCTTGAGATTTAGAAGCATCAGTGATGGCCACATTCCACCACACCTCCTGCACCATCAAGTGGTTAGAATCACACACCACAGGTGTGTGGAGGTGCTAAGAGGGGAAGGAGACAGCTATGCCTTTATCTGTCCTCCTTCTGCCAATGCTGAACAGAAAAGCAAATGTGGCACTGTCTCAGCATTCATAAAAGAATAAGGAAAGTTCTTACTAATTACAATGATTTACGTTTAGCTTCTAACCCTGGAAAAAGACAAAAACAATAGAAAAAGTCTTCTTAAGAAATAGTCACTTCATTTGCAGAGAGTAATGCAATGATGAGCAGTAAGAGGCAGGATTTATAAGGAATAGATCTTGCCTGACAAAGATAATACTTTTTTATGGAATTACCAAATTAATGGATGACTGGAACAGAATAAATGTAATACTCTTGGATTTAAGCCATTTTTTTAAACAATTGATCTGATTGTCCTCTGCCTCAAAGCCAGGCATCTACACTGACATGAAACTGGAGAGCATGAGAATGGAAGATTTCCTCCTATGTTTTCCAAAAACATCCTTAAAAAGCTCGACTGAACCTGCTTGTGCAAAAAAAAAAAAAATCTCATTTGGTCTGAAGTCTGGAATGAAGGACTAAAACAAGGCTAGTAGACAAAGAGAAGAACAACAGTTTATAGGGAGGACAGTAAATACTTAAATATTTAAGGAATAGTCTTTGGTTTTGCCTTATTTAATACTTCCAGTAATCACAGAATTACAGAATAATCTGATTTGGAATGAGCTAGAAAGAGGAGTAAACAACATATTAATGAAATTCCTAGGTGATATACTAAATTGAGAAGAGACAAGAAAAAGACATGTGATGGGGGATTAGAGTAATTAGTAACACAGGCCAAAAGTAACAGAACAAGAATCACCTTGGAAAAATACCGTAAAGGACAAGCACTAGAGAAAGGAAAATGAGCTTGGAAGATAAGGACTAAGAGGATAAAACCCAGCAAGCTACTTTCAAGCATCTAAGAAATATGGTAGTAGGAAAGGTCAATGTAGTTTGTGCGTGCATATGCAAAGATGCAGCAGCACAGAGAAGCAAGAATCATTCTCTGCAAGACTGAGATGAAATGTGTGGGGAATATTGCTTCATTTCTAGTGAGATTTTCACAGACTACAGGGCAGTTTAAAGAACCACAGCACAAATAAGAGCACTGAGAGGAGCTGGTGCCCAAGGAGTGATTAAATTAGAAATGCATAGATTGAGCAGTGACCAAGTATGTGATATTAACATTGAAAAGGTGCAGTTAGCAAGCAAGAAAAGAATAGATGTTCCTCATCTCAGCAGGAACAAAAAGTCAGCAAGAACTGGTTTGCAGGAGAGACCCAGAGGACTTCTATCTCTGGACTGATTTCACGATAGGTATAACTGGCGTAACAGCTACACAGCCTGGACTTGGCTAGAGATCCATGCCAGACTCAGTGTGCTGAGTCTTCTTATTTCCCTTACTCTTTTGCTTGTACCTTGGGCTCAGTTCTCAGTGTCCTGGCTCTTGCTCTGATTGCCCTGGCCTTGTTTCCAACCAGGTCTCTTTTGGCACTGAGCCAGATGTGCATATTCTTTGTTTGAGATAATATCGTATAACATGGAGGTCAGACCTCACTCCCATCAGGACGTATTTCCACAGGACCTATTTCCCTCCTAGCAACATAGTACTTACTGTGATTTCTGCACTGGTATTATTTCGAGATCTCAGGAGCTTTGTCTTGATATTTCTCATGTAGACCTAATTGAGATTCTTTCCAAGCCTATTTCCAGCATGAAAGAAAATGCAGAATTTGCAGGTAAAATTGTGCTCCTAATGAAAAAAGGAAAGGGAGTCTGGTGAAAAGAAACATGTGAAACCTCAGAATGATATTAGAATCTGTCAGAGAATATGCTGGGGTAAAAGGGAAATTGTCCATAAAGAGGAAGCCTGTGGAGCATCTGGCATAAGTCAGTAAACATAAAGGATGACACACTAGACAAGATGACCAAAGCATCTAGATGAAGCCAAGGTTAAAGCAGACATAGAGAATTTTCTAAAGGGTTAGGTACAACACTGGTAGGTCATGTTGAGAAAGATGAAGAAAACACTTTTTGGTCATCCTAAAATATCCAAACATTGTCTTAACTTACTCCCTCTCTCAAGACAGCCTTTATTGTCACCATACACAGGAAGGGTCAGAGATTTCTGCTGCAAAAAAACCCAAAGAAGCTTCTCTCAAACGTTTTTTTTCACTGGAAATAGCTCCCTACATCCACAATCCTCCTTTTATAGAATGAATTTTAATAGGTATCTTTTTTCTTTTGTTCCTCCTGACTGCTTCAGATTTATTGTGGCTTTGCCTTTGTTTTCATTTTCATGCTCTTTCCATTCTACTGCATTATGAATTCTCATTTTACTTGCTGGAAGTTAGAGCTACTGTACATATATTTAGAATACATGGGGGTGTATGTGGATACAGATATTAATAGATACATAAGCATCACAGAGCTCTCATTACTGTTCCAATATTATCAATTTTATTCACCATATGTCATGCTATACAGTTCTCACCTTCATTGACTTTATATGGCTGTTTGCACATGGTCCATTAAAAACATGTACAAATATCTAGTGTTTCAGTATTCAGGATACCTTTTGATTATGTTTCTTGGCTCAAGTGTGATACAAAGAACCTGGTAATGAAAGACTATCAAACTAATGTGACTGCAATTTTCCCTGAAGAAGGAATTTTGTGATAACTAAAGCAGCATCAGCATGAAGCTGTTTTATCACATTTAAACAATGGGCAAAGACATCAGCATAGGCAATCAGAAAACAGGTTACATCCTGCTAATCAGAGAAAATTCAGGTACATTTTCATTCCACAGCATTTGTCCTTATTTGTACATCTTAAGGCCAAGAAAAAAAAACAGTCTACTGTCATCCAGTACTTTATAAATCATAGCATTTTAATATTTTGTTCTGTATGAATAGCTGATGTACCTAAAACTAGCACATCTTTTTGTATTTTAAAACTTCATTTTACATGAAGACACTGGACAGATCACAGCATACTGCCATAATAGGCAGGAACTGATGCTTTAAGAATTCAGCTCTGCAGGTAACAAGAAGTTAAAAAGCAGGAATAAATTCCCTTTTGATACCATTCAAAATCTCACAGCCAGAAACGGTGTTTCATTTTGATCTCTATGCACTGCACTTTCAGCTCCATTTTCTAAGGCATTATAATCATTCAGCCATTAATATTTCTCATCCCTTTCTAAACCTCACACCAGATAAAATCAGCCCCTGGGGAACATCTCCAGAAAAGGAGATACTGTGGCAGCAGAGAGCGAAGAGGTTTCCCCATAGCACCATGCATGGTGGTAAAAGGAGGGAGGAACCAGCAGTTTTTAACCCACATCTTCCAGCAGCTGCAGATACGTACCTTGCTCCGCAGGATACAATCACAGTCATGTATCACCCCCATTACGATCCAGACTGCTTATCTCTGATTGTCATGGATACTGTTTCAAAGTCTTGCTGTGCTTCAGCAGCAGCAGCAGCAGAGGACAATAGCACTTGGTCTTAAATGGCTGAAAAGAAAGCAACAAAGCGCCGTGTAAAAGGGAAGGAGCTGTGGCTGAAAGGGATATGAGTACAGCAAGACACACTTCCAACTACTGCAGAGGGCTAGAGGTGTAGGTTAGAGCAACCTTCCAGAGGTAGTATAATTGTGCCTTCAAGATAAGCACAGGAAGAGCGTTCTCAAGGATAGCGCATTTCTCCTCCTTCTTTCTCCCCCTCAAGTTCAGTTGCTGGGGTGTTTTCAATTAAATGTGTTAATTAGGAAACTATTTAGTTTACGAGGTCTTCTGCTTTTTCATTCCCGTGGGCAGTGTAAACATACTGAGTGTTGGAGTAAGCGATATACCGTGCCTCGGAACGGGAGACAGGCAGAGACACAGGTAAGTGCAAGGCACTAATAGAGCTCATAGTTTGCAAGACCTGAGGCAAAGAAGTGATTTTCAGAGGAGTGGGAAACAGTTTTGTGTCAAATAGAAAATTCGCTAAGAATTGCAGTTTATGACCGTCCATAAGCTATTTTCAAGTCAGGTCAGTTCTCAGAAGAAACAGGAGTAAAAGGTACAACTGAGCAACATAAAATGCAAACAAACATAAAATGCAAAATGCAAAATGTAAATGCAAAACCAACTGGGTTTAACCACATCTCAGAAAAAAAGAGTCATCAGACCGAACTGTCACTGTAAGTGTACTTAATAAAATAGAAGTATAAACTCCTGAAAAAATGGTTGGTGACCTGCCTGTCAAGATCTATGTTCATATTACCAAAAAAAAAAATCACAGCATTTCTCCAAGGACTGAGCAAAAGCATTATGGATTATTCCAAAGTTTTGATCTGAATCAGTACTTTGAAAATGTGAAGGACACCATGACTCGCAAAATGGGAGTAAAAGGTTACACTGAAATCAGAGAAATAGTAGATCAAAAGATGCTTCCACAAGCTCCTTCCACAGCATTTAGATCAAACTTGATGTAAGAAGAAGATCTGCTGTGGAACAAACCAATACACTGGAAAATCAAGCTCAGAGTAAAAATGAAATATTTTCCTTTGGAAAGTGAAAAAGGTGAGTTTGATTAGCACATATGGAATCTCATGGTAATGAGCAAAGCAGGCTTCAAGTCTCCTGGGAATATCCTAGGCAAAATTCTGGACCATGAAAACTTCACTGCTTGTTCTTACAAGGGTACAGATCTTTGGGGGAAGAAATTTCCTGTAACAGATCCTTTCTCAAGGAAGACGTGGAGGAACAAGAGCATGAGATAAAACAATTACTAATGTCTGCCAAAAGAAAAAAAACTGCAGAAATCATGAGAGTGACAACAATGTGACATTTCTAAGAAAAATGTTAAGATCAAGGCACCCTGCACAAACCCAACAGCTTCCTGGTGCTGTCTGTGACCTGGAAAAGCAGTTGACTGTGGGCAAAGCAAAAGGAAAAAAAACTGGAGAAAATCAGTATAGGTGCTACTTAGGAGTCTAGGAGCCACATGGGTTTAGGAGCTGTGTGGGCCTCTCAGCTTGGGATGCTGGAACAGCCCGCAGAGCAATCACTTTGCTCCCAGTGGCCACCAGAACCAGCAGGACACCACCCACACCAGCACAAGCATTCGGTAATGGCACTGTACTATGCCTGTGCTTTTGTGGAATGCTTAATTCAGCTGAGAGAGAATTCCACCTAATGAACAGACAGCTCGTGGTTAAGGTGCACTGCCTCGAGCAGGATCACTCCGGCTGGTACCTGCAGACTTGTGCTGGCTGCAGCACTGCTGTGTTATATTTGCACACAGAGGAAGGTTGTGAAAAAGTGGGTAAGAAGCAGTTCTGGGATGCTGAATTTTGCACTCTGCATTTTCCTTTCTCTGTGCTAGGTCAAGCAGCTGAAAGTAGGTTGTTGTGTTTGAAAGTTCAAAAACTTGCTTATTTACCACTCTGCTGTGCAGGTTTTCATCCCTAGGAGCAATGCTGGAGAGAAGACACTGCAAATCACTGAGTGTGGTGGGGCTGAAGAAAACACTATGTGAGAGGGTCAGATTTTCCATGTGAGGCATTTCATTTAGTTCTGAGACAGATTTCATTTTGTGGGCCTCTTCCCAAGACATCATTTTACACATATAACAGAACCCAAATTCCCCTCGTTTCTCTCGTATGTATGAGAAGCCCTGTAGAATAAATATCAGTTACACAGCAAATTGCCTTTACTATACTGTGCACAACTTTTTTTAAATCTAGTCAATTACCTGGCTTCATGTAGAGAAAATTAGCAGTAGTATCATTTCCTCTGTCTCTCATGGACAGAATTATACTGTCATTTCCATGTCAGACACCTGTGGGGTGACTGGTACCCAGGAATGCTGTGAAGCTTTCGATGCCTGGCTGCTCCCAAGCTTTTTGACCCAAGCACAGAGCTGCAGCCATTTTGCTCAGAAATAACACACCTCCCACATGGAAAGCCTGCTTACAGCTTTCATTAACATGTAATAAATACTGTTTCAAGAAAAAAAATATCAAATTTGTTCTCCCTATTCATAAAGCATAACTGCTTAGACAGAAGGCAATTTAGTTAATGAATATTAAAGTGTTAATGAATATTTTGGTACCTCTTCTGTGAAGAAAAGGTAGCAGAATTGGGATTGTTCAGCCTGGAGAAGAGAAGGCCTTGGGGTGACCTGAATTTGGCCTGAAGAGAGCCTACAAGAAGGACGGAGAAAGACTATTTCCAAGGGCATGTAGAGACAGGACAAGGAGGGTAGGTTTAGATTAGATATTAGGAAGAAATTCTTTACTGTGAGGGTGGTTAGGCACTGGAACAGGTTGTCCAGAGAAGCTGTGGATGCCCCATCCCTGGAAGTGTTCAGTGCCAGGTTGGATGGGGCTCTGAGCAATGTCAGCTAGTGGGAGGTGTTGCTGTCCATGGCAGCAGGGTTGGAACTAGGTGATCTCTAAGGTCCCTTCCAATGCAAGCTATGCTATGATTCTATGAAATAAAAGCTCTGAAGGACAGCACAAGAAGGCTACTAGAGACCAAACAAATCCATGTGAAGCAGATGTCAGCAGCAAGATACTGAAAAAGACAATATAAGCTGATCAAAATGAGATTTGCAGATGAGCAGTGTGATAATGTGATCAGATGCACACAATACTGAGGATTTTATGGGTTTTGCCTTGAATTTTTCTGAGAAAATCAGTCAGCAAGAAAATCAGTTTTCTTATGCATTAAAACCTGTACTTTTGCAGCCACCACAAAGCTCAAGCCCCACTTAACTCTGAGATTTCCTCAGACAAGGATAATATATGTGACTCAGTCAAATTTCTAAGGAAAAATATCTTAGTTTTATCCCCAAAGTGAGCAGTTTTGATCAAGTTCTCCCCAGGAGTTCACACATACTGGAGGTGCCTCTGCCTGTGCCAGGCAAGGCCTGCCTGCTCCTGGAGTTCTGGTGTGCTTACAGTGGCAAGCACACACGTTCCAGGAGAGAGAGATGACTGAATCAAGTGACAGGGATGCAGAAGGAGGTGCATTAATCTTCAGTCTAGGGAGATTCACAGACCATTGTTCCCAAAAATGGAAGAGCTTTTAGAAGCTTTTTAGCACTGAAGGCAATGATAATTACATTCCTACCTCCAGCATGGTTTGGAAAAGGACTGATTCTCTGCTGTATTGCCTTGGGGTAATGCAACAAGAGCAAATAAACTTGAAGAATTCTGGTTTTCCTTTTCAGCATGCACCACACACGCTGGCTGCTCAAGACTCATCATGGAAGGTCTACTGACTGACTCAGGAAGGATGAGAATCAGTGTTTTGTCTCCATAAAATATCCATGGCAGGTAAATAATCACAGTCCAAGTGCAGCAGATGTGCAAGGTGGAGGCTGGCATAGTCCCACTGTAGTCAGCAAGGCTGGAGAAGGAAAGCAGAAACCCAATAAAGACTGGCCAAGCTGGGGACCGATGCTCCCTCCCACTACAGCCAGGCTGTCTCTAGCCCTTTCCCTTACCTGGCCACTGCCATGGGGGTTGCACACATCCACCTTGGATCTGACACTGGTTGATGGCTGCTTGGTTTGGATGAGCAGGTCTGGCAGAAGCAGACTTTCCTGTCTATAGTTTGCACAGCAGCTTCTTGAAAGCAAAACTGATCAACTGCTTTGCAAATTAACTTTTTAAAGACACAGTAGCTTTTTTATCATTATTATTCTTGACATATTTCACCCCTCTAACCCTGACAATATTTTAAAAACCCAGAGCTTTTGTGATTTCACTGCACACACTAACTCCTAGCTTCTTCCCCCAAATACATAGATTTAGGATGAAACACAGCAGCTGTTAAAATGTTATGCACAATTAGCAATACTGGAAGCTTGTTTTCTACCATATTTCAAATCATTTGAGATACAGGACTGGACAGATTCCTAGGTTGTTAATAGCCTAGCTGCAGCACAAGGGGAAAAAATGGTATGATGGCTTCAGGTAAACGTTTTATAATTTGGTTCTGCAGTTTTGATCATCAGTGAAAATAAGACATATGCTCTACGGTCTCTGTAACCTAATGTCATTAAATAAACCAGTGGAGCATGTTTTCCTTTTAAACTACTTTCAGCTCTGGTCAGCTCTAGCTCAAAAATCACACAGAAAATGAGCTTTCAGACACAGAAAAAAATCACACAGAAAGTGAATGATAGAAAGACAACAAAAGGATTAGAATGAAGGAAAGGTTTTAGGACTTTTTAATTTCTCTTGAGGAGAGATTAATAGTATCAGGACCTTCCGGGGAATGCTTCTGCTACAGGCGACACATGGAAAGAGGCACTGCTGGTAGGCAGCCTGCAGGCCACTTAGGATTTATTGCATAGGTCAAACCAAACTGTAAACACCAGGAGACTAATAGGGAGACAGCTTAGGTCTGTGCAGCACTGGTGTCTTGGTTTTGATTAGAGTAATTCCTCAGTAGGTGGGCTGCTGCTTTGAACTAAATTTTTCCTTAGGGTGGAAACCTGAAGAAAAATTTTGAACGCAGGGAAAAGGCATGTGTCCCAAAGCAAAAGAGATGGTCACAAGGTGTGAGCAGAGCACAGACACAGAGGCTGCAGCCTCCCTGGATTCTCATTCTATATAATCAGGCAAGGGACTACGTCATGTTCCAGAGCTGGAGCACTGCTGACAGCCAGCAGGGTCCTTCTCCCTACCACACAGCTGGTGGACATCCCCATCACACCTCCCAGGGGACACAGCAAGCTGAGCCATGGCCTGGGCTAGGGAGGTCTAATGTACACACCTTGATGGGGGGCTAAACACTTTAAAGCAAGAAAACAAATTCCCTTCGTACAGTAGACATCCACCCAAAGTAAGAAGCACTTTTTGATAATATGTATTTTTATAATGTTTCAATTGCTGCTGAAACCAGAAGGAACGGGCATTGTGTGAGGGTGCTTAGATATGTATGATGACGAGCAGAGGTTTATGGGGCCCAAGGGCCTGCTAGCCAGGCAAAATCCTTGGAGTCTCTGTCATCTCCAGCACTTGAAGGTAGCCACTGGGGCACCACGCTGCCACAAGGTCACGCTGTTTAGGAGCATCTCTCATATTTTCACATTTGCATTTAATTGCACTACAAAGAGGATTGATAGAGATGTGAAACATCTGTACAGGTCCCCAGCCCAAATGCATCACTACTTCACTGAGCAGAAAGGCTGGCCAGTGCCTGGGGAAGGGGCCGAATCCAGACAAATCCAGATGCAAAGCTCTGAAGAAACACCCAAACCTTGTACTTGAAAACACTCAGATTAAAAGTTCAATCTTATTTCTAAGATTTTTCTTCCCTTTCCCTCTGGAAAAGCTCTCAGTCCATTGACAACTGTCACTTAATTTACTTCAGTAGTTGCATTGTTGTTCATTTCCAGCATCTGCAGCTTTTCGTGGCCGCTGGTTGCTGCTGGCTTCACAGATGATTTTCTTTTCTCCCGTTCATCTTTTTCCCTAGTTCCACTTCATAGTCACAGTCTGGTGGGATTTGTCTTTTCCAGGCTCTGCCCTCATTCCCATCTTGTTCGTTATTCTTTCACACCATCACAAATCCTGCATTTGCATCTTGCAGGCAATGAGATTGTTATGCATAACTGGCTTTGCTGCTCCACAGGCAGAACTTCATTTAACTGCTCTTTTCTCTTTCTGTTCTGCCATGCGGATGACGTGGTTTTTAAGACTGTCCTTCTAGTCTTCATGACTGTGAATAAGAAAACTCTTGTTTGAGTTTAGGATTACCATGGTGATGGTTTTATTACCCATTTGGATTCAGGTTATCCTTCTAGCAATTTTTGGCATGTGTTAGTCAGTCTGTGCTGATGTTAATTACTGTTTTGTTGGGATATGTTTGGAAGTACAGCATCCATGGGGAAATAAAGAAAATAATGTCATTTTGTAGCAGAAAAAAATGCAGACTGGGATCTAGCTTTTAACAAGTATATTGCAGGGTGATCAAGCCATGGAGGCAGATGTTCTGAGCTGAGTTGCTGGCTGTGACACAAATTGTATGGACAAGTTTTTTCTCTATTTATATCTTAAATATTCTACTTCAAATAGAGACGGTGCTGGCAGGATTATGATCTAGACTGTTAGTATTATCACGAAGAAAACACCAGCATTATCACATTTCATATCACCTGATTTTTCTTTACTGGGCCTTTCTTATATTCTGACTGCAGCAGGCCAAATGTTTTAACATCCTCCTATTCAGTCAGCTGGGTTCATTTCAAAAGAGGATCAGTTGATACACTCTACAGCTTCATGCCAAAGATATGGAGAAGCTCTAGCCACGATACCCAGTCTGAGGCCAAAATAAGTTATCAGCTCTTTAATCCAACACTTCGATGTGTGTGTGGAAATGCCCAGCTGATCCTCTGCTGTCTTATCCCGTATCTCATTTGTACCTGTCCCATTCCCTCTTGGTCACACCCATCTCTGGGAAGTTCCTGGTGTGACATGACTGCCCAGAAGCTCTGCTGTCATGTTGCTATACATATGGCAATTCTTGGTCGCAAAGCAAGCGTGAAGGGTGCAAGTCCTTTAATCTGAGCCCCTCTACCACAGCAGGCCCAAGAGTGTCAGCGTCCCTGTTTGTCTGTTTGGGATCTTACTGCATCAAGTAGAACGCTGAGCACCACCTCTTTAGGTTCTCATTGTTGATGTTTTCTCGGTCAGGCCATTGAAGCCTGAGCTCTGTGCTCAAATCTGTCTGGACTTGAAAGCAATGGTCCAAGGGATGAGAGTATCACACTGTCCATCAGATTTAATGTCCCCCACGGAGATGACTTACATTTGCATCACCTCACATTATCTGAAACTGGTCTGAGGTGTCTATTTCTCTCTGGCTTGTGCACCTTCTCTATCCACTGCTGATAAATCAGCAAGAATCCCCTCCTTATGCTGTGCCAGATGCAGTCACAGTTTACAAGCCTGCACTTACTCCAGAACAAAAAGACACTGGGGAATATTTTGAATTAGACAAGAATATGCCTTTCCCTGGATGTTATGAATCACCCTGAAGATATTTATCTTTGCCAATTGCCTTTGTGCATTTTGCCCTTTGACTTAGGATGGTGGAAAAAAAAATCCTCTGGGGTGAAACGAAAATAAATTGAAATAGTTCAGAGATTTTTTTTAATGGAATCTTAACAAGATCTTGCTTTACAAAATTTCTAAAGAGTCTTACCATTATTTGATAATTGCAATTATAGTATGGGGATTGATTAGTTGTAGAAAAATAATTATACACCAAATTAAAGCAAATTGAAATAGACTCAAAATGTTGGCCACCGTTCCTGCTGTCTCCAGCTGGAAGAATTAATTTGGCCAGGATGGTTATATAGCAAAAATGCTTTATGTTAGATAAAAAAACCATGTAATTCATTTTTTGGTATTGCAACAATGAATTTTCATGAAAGACTTAATCATGGGGCAGTGCTGACTTGGCAAAAGGCAATATATGAGATTTGATTGCAAAAATCAATAGTTAAAAATAAAACAGAAATTGATATATCCTCAGAAAAATCATTTGGCCCATTTGCATAGCTCAAAGAGGAGTTACTGCTGCTTAAATCTAGTGGGGAAGGCTGGACCTCAGGATGCAGCAGACTTCTCTTCAGACCCCTAGAATAGGAAATCTTTATTAAAGCCATTGGCCCCCTCCCACAGTGGTAGTTTTATGTAGGTGTGGCTCAGGGCTGGAACAAGAGATGTTTAATGCATTACAATTTGAACAGGAAATGTGTGATGTGATCAAAGTAAAGTGTGCGGGAATTAAACAGAAAGATGCCAAAGGAATGTCAGTCACACCACACACACCCCAGTTCCAGCTGCAAATGTATCCAGACTGCAGGAGTCCAGTGTCTTAAATAGTAGCCACTCTGACTCTGTCAAGAAGCTTCTATCAGTTATGTGCCAAATCAAAGGACAGGAAAAGCACAAAGGAAAAATCCTTAACCCTCTTTCTTCTGGTTCTTGCCTTCAGCCACTATGAAGTAGGATTCAGTCTCATTGATATTCCCTACTACAGATTACACCGGTGCTGGGGGACAGAGCACCTTGGAGGCAGCTTACCCAACCTGCTGACACCCAGAAGCCATGCAGGTGTCTCTGAGCTATACGAGTTAAGTGACAAATACCCCATTTCAGAGCTGGTATCTTTCAAAAGAAGTCAGCATAAACCCCACCACTGCAGTGCAATCCCAAACAAGTTACACTCTGACTGCAAGGCAGAAAGAGCTTAAAATAAAGCAGTGAAGCAATATGCAGGGCTTGCCTGATGCAAACACCAGCAGTGGGCTTCACATGGAGAACCTAAATCCCGTCTCTCCTGTACAGAACCACGTGGCAGCAGCAGCGGCTTTTTCCCCTTCCACGTTGCCATCTGCCACCAAACACCTCTATTTGCTCATGCTCTTATCTTAATAAAGGAATGAAGAATAAGGTGCCAGCTGCTGCTGTCCTTTCACACCTCCAGCCCTCCTCCCATATAAATGTATACAAACTTGAACCAAGACTCCCTTTCTGTTAAACAGCTTGGTAGAACTTGATATACTCTCCTAGGAGTATCCCTCTGTCCTACATCCTTCTTGTTCCATTACCAGATATAGACTCATGTAACAGTTCTGCTACATGTTTCATTCTAATAAATTTTGAAGGACTTTGAGAGTAATGGGTGATTTGGCCCCAGTGACCTAGCTAAACTACAGACACATGAAGAACAGCAGCAACCAAAGCACCAACAAAACAAGTGTATAATCTACACTTTCTACAATAAAACCAAATGTTGTTTCAGCTCTGGTATCAGCAATTAAAATAAACAATTAGAGAAATCAAAGAAGTGTTCAAACCTCCAGTGTGTTGGCAGACTTTGATCGAATTATTTTATTAGTTCATCACAAGCACAGCAAATAACACCTGCAAATTAGACCTACTCCAGACTGCTAGGTGCCAGCAGAAAAAAATTTGCAGAGATACATTAACTTATTAAAGTATGCTATTAAATGTCAAGGAGAATATCATAAAAATGTTTAATTTATGGAATAACTGTATTTGCTAAAGGGCATCAACATGATAACATTAATGTTTTACACAAAATTCATCCCACAATATAGTAGCTTTACCTCTAAAGCCTATTATAGCTCTATTCCCTAGGGCAGAGGCTGGAGAACTGCCATTTAATTGCCAGTGTTATAAATTAAAGGAGTGCTTGAGTCAGATGTCATCCAGAGCTTACAGACCGAGCAGAGTGGGTAGGAGATGCTGACAAGAAGCTTCCCAATGGCTCTCCCAGCACTCCGAACATAATTAATTCTGCTGATCTTTTATGGGCATCTGCATTTGCTTTGTATTCAAATTAAATACAGCTGTGTGCACTGAGCTGGGCAAACCCTGGATAGCTAGGAAACTAAAAGCATGAAGGGAAAAACAGTGATTCTGTTTTCTTGGCTATTGTTTAGCACATTACAGAGGGAAATGTAAGTCTAACAGCTTACAGAGTGCTACAATTCCCCCAGGTATTAAGAATTATATTACAACCCAAAGCAAGGAATCATTACTAAGAAATACATGAAGACAGGATTGCTCAGCACATGGAAGTCAAAATCCTAATTGGAAGAAGTAAAATAGATCAAATTCCCTACTAATGACCGAAATCATCCTGGAATGGTAGCTCTGTGTCTTGTATCTACAGACAGGGAATAGTGACAAGCTGAAAGCTTTGGTTAGAGCCCATCAAATTCACCCACAGGAACCAGTTTATTCATATTCAGCTGCCTGCTCCTGTGATTTAAGCTTTTTTCTTGCTTTTTTCACCAACATGTTCTATCAAAAAATAGAGGGGCAAAAACCACAGTATAGTGACTGCAGCCCCAATTTTGTATTTACAGGTTACAATCAGAGAGGCAGTGTTAATAAACAGCATTCCCACTGCAGATGGCACCTCACCTTTCCCTTTTTACCTATAATCTTGTCATAACATGAGCTTTTCCCCTTCTTTTTCCTCAAAGAAATAGGGTTTTAATCTAACTAAGTACTCAAACAGCAAGGTTAGGGATGGAAATCAAGGTTTGTCAGTGGTGAGTGCTGATCCTTGAATGAGGCATGTGATTACAAGGCCATTTGTTTCATGATGGAATCAGATAATATAACAGCATCTAAGCCTGAAACCAAGGTCATCTACCATTCAGTTCTTCCACTTGTTTGTTGTGTGTGTCGGGTGCTGGTGGCCCAGTTCACCAGAGGAGCTATGTTCCAGCAAGGCTGAAGGTTCCCTCAGAGCAGGTTATTTTGTGATGAGAGTACATCACCACTCAGAGCAATTTGCCATTTCTTTCCAAATTTGATAATTACAATTTTATTTCCAAGAGTCAAATACAAGATTTAAGTGCTTTCTTCCATTCAAGTTCACCTAGACCACCTGCAGAAAACAGCCATAAATCAACATTTTTTAAAAATCTGAATCATTCTGATGAGCAGTAACAAATTACATGGAAACATTTGAAATTCAGTATGGCTGGGGGAAAGCTGCCTCCACTTTCTACTGCGTTTGTGGGAAGTGGATGCAAAATAAAAACTGAACATGCACAGATTAACATGGACACAAACATAAAAACTATATTATATTTTAATTAATCTGCATTAAAAAAAAACTCCAAACAAACCCTCAATAATTAACTAAGCTCACATAAGTGCTAAGAGCTATTTCCACAGAAGGTCTTTGTCACTGCCACATTCCTGTTTGCCACACCTAAATGTGAGGCAGCTGCAGTCAGGAGAGGCAAACACAGCCCTGAGCTCTCAAGCACCAACAGAGGAGGTGGACGAGACTCCAAGGGACTACCATGAGCCAGCACCTGACATTCTGGATGGAAAAATCCACCAAAGGGGAGTATTGCAGAGCACGAGATATGGTATTTCTCTTCAGAGATGAGACTCCATCCTTGCACACCCCGAGTGATGTACGGGAGATCAGGTATCACAACCTACAGACCCAAACTAGACTGAGGCAATGACGTTCCCTATGGGAAAACAGCTCAGCAACTGGGGCACTGGAGACCAGAGACTATGTCCTCTTTGGCCTGAAATATTCAAACCCTCAAAACCCGTCACAGGGACAGCTCCAGACACTGTTCTGGGATAGCCCACATGGAGTACAATGGTGTAGAAGTCAACCACAGTGCATGGGAGATGTTGTTCCATATGTGATACATCTCTGATCAAGTGGGAAAAAATGCAGGTTTGCAAAAATAAAAATCAAGGACTTTCTAAACAGCCAAGATTAAAAATTAGGGCCAACAATGCTGATGCTTGCTCTTCCTGATGGCCAGGTTAAGCTAGCACATGGCCAACTCTTCATTTCACCAATCCTAGGACAAAGAAAGACCGAAACATCTCCCAGTGTTTTCATAATCTTGTAAAGCTTGCCAGGAGAGGATTGGATTTTCTGTGGCAGAACATCCTCAGTGACCTTCAGTTCACTAATGGCAGGTCATTCTTGGCTCTGATTGCTTCTTCAAAGATTGCAATGGTAAAATCAGTACAAAAATTTACTGAGAAATATAAGCTATTTCCAAATGTAGTGAACTAATAAACTCAATTATTAAAAACAAGATGCAAGGATCTATAATAATAGACAAAAGGTAAAGGCTATAGTTACATTCAATAGTTCAGAAACAGCAGTTATACTTCTTTCAGAAATTAAGCTAATCCAGAGAAACTAGGAAAAGATGAGGGAACCCTTTCCTCCTTCATGAAAGTCTGGAAAATCTTGCAGTATCCCAAAATACGAAAAGATACTGGAAGCCTCATTTTTTCCATAACAACTAGAGGATATGAATTGTGGGAAATCAATGGTGCAGACAGTTAGAAAATTGAAGTTTTTGCACGGTGGCAAAGACAAAGAATCCTGCATCTCCTAGAGGGAAAGGACAATGATTGTTTGTAATAGAAATATTACAAGTACTAGTGTAGAAATGCAAACTGTATTAGAAATCACTATGAAAAGACCTACATTTCTCTTATATGATTCAAAGGCAAAATCCAAGCACTAGGAAACCAGAAGATGCTGAGGAAGCAAAGTTGACAGAAGGATGTAACAGGTGCGGAGTGGAGCAGCACCAGTATGCAGTTATCAATGAGACAAGGAGATTTCAAAAAGTTTAGCCAAGATAGCACAGGTGCTCAGTTGTGGGTAAATGGAATTTGACTAGCAAGTGCTGATCGAAGTTTTGCTGGCTGCTTTGTTACAGGAGCTGGTGAGGATCACTCAAGCAATCTCTGAGCTTGTGAATTCCCAAGACACACTGTAGGATGCACACCCTACTGTCCCCCAGACCCCCAAAGCATGCTTAAGTAGCCTAGTCACAGCATTTCCCATCGCTATAGGCACTGGTTGGAAGGGACCTTAAAGATCGTCTGTTTACAACTTCCCTGCCATGTACAGGGAACACCTTCCACTAGACCAGACTGCTCAAATCTCCCTCCAGTCTGGCCTTGAACACTCCCAGGGATGGGTATCCATGACATCTGCTGAGCCCGTGCCGATGTTCTGAGCAAACTGAGGGAAATTACTCTGAATGGCTGTGAACCAACAGGCACTTTTTGTAGGCTCTGAAGCAGCCCTGATAGCCCTGACACATTCATCCATGGTAGGAGAGGGGCTAGCATGCTCTAAAGCCTGCCGTATGCATCTCAGCTTCATCAGCCCTTACAAGGCCAAGAGGGAGAAGGAGGGAATCTGGAGGGGTTGGATGGGCCTTGCTCTGCTGCCTCTGGCTCAGAGTCAGGGCAGCTGGCACATGAACGCAGAACAGCTGCTATAGGATGAATGTAAATGGATGTCTGCAAATGTGCACACAAATGGGATTTTGCTTACAGGATGAAAGCTGTTGTGTTTCCTTTTATGACAAAAGGTTCTTCTGCACATAAGTCTGTTACTCTTCACTTGTTATTCACCATTTACCCATTTAAAAACTTTCAGTTCTCTGGTCAGGCAATAGGAACACTGTGGCATAACAGCTCAGTTACACTGTATGAATAATGAATTGTTGAGGTTTACCAGACATCAGCAGGTTCCTCCAGACTACCAACCACTTATAAATACCAACCACATTTGCAGAAATCCCTGCTGATTCAAAACTATTTTCAAATAGGAGCTGGCACATTCGTCAGATTTTATATTCCCAGTAAATAATTTATTCAGCTTCAGCATCTGGCAAAAAACAGAAGACAGTACTAAAAAGTCAGCAAAAGAAAAAAGAACTGTAAAAACCTCTTTCTTTTGTTTTTTTAACTGGAAATAAGATGAAGCAACCAAAGAGACATTTGGTAGCCAAAAGATACTGTTACTTGCTGAAAGGTATTTGATTAACCAGCAACAATGATTTGCAATTCTATAGCATTTCTCACAAAATAACCACGACAGAGAATTTCAATGAGCTTCATCTCTGGGCTGGCCAGCAAACAAAAATTATGAACAGTGCAGTGGTGTTTTATCAATCAAAGGAAGGGATGCAGCTGGCAGAATGCAGAAGCAGGTTTAATTTCTGATGGAGAGAAATGACAGAGCTGAAACCTGAGCTGACATTTTTACAGTGTTAGCTAGACAAGGTAACTAAAAGACTGCACAACTAAGTAAACTGTAGTCTGTCCTCTATCTGTGCCCACTTTCTCTCTCACCCATAAAAACACAAAACCTGAAAGTAAAAGTTGCTAACTTTTGCAGTAAAAGCATCCCAGGCAAATCACCAAGGAATGGGTTTTGCTGCTGTCCTTACTAGACAACCATGAACATTTCCAGAATTTTCCTTGGGACTGAAGTAAACCAGACTAGAGGAGCTTTAGAGGTCATCCAGCTCATCACTATGCATGAAGCAGGACTGGCTCTATCTCTGCCAGTCTGGCATATGCTTGTCTGCTTCTGAAAACCTCCAGTGATGAAGAAGCCCAGGCCCCCCAGCAGTCTTCTCCAGAGTGCAGTCAGCCACATGGGTAGCAAATGTAGTCCAACTTCCAGTTAAATGTCCCTTGTTGGAATTTCAGGTAATTACTTCATCTTTGTAATGGATATGGATTGCATTCGACTGCCTTCAGTGCAGTTCTGATTTACGTATTTGAAGATTATTTGGTGCCACTTCAGTAACTTCTCTAATTCCTTATGTCCAACACAGTTCTTCCCGTCTTTCCTCAGAATTCACGGGTTTAGATTTCAGGCATTTTATTACTCTCCCATGACTTCTTTGCAGCTGCTCTGCTCTGAACTTGAAGAATGGTTCTTGAAACAGGACACTGCTGCACCAGACATCTCAGTGGAGCTGAGCAAAGTTTTTCTTCATACACCCTACAGCATTCTGTTCGTATGACATTGTTTGGTGTGGGCTATTTTCTTCTAGTTTCAACAACAATATAATATCTTTCCACTCATTTAAGTTTAAATTGATTGATTGATTGATTGATTGATTGATTGTAGCAGTGCAGCTTATCAGCTTTCTTCACAACTTGCTTTCGCACAGATTCATTCTAATCTGTTTTTGGATAGAAATCCATATATACACCTAAGAATATATAGCCCAGCCTCCCTCCCTCAATGCACAAAGTGATATTATAGAACTTTCTTATCAGATACATCTCAACTGACATCATTAAAGGAACTCTTAAAGCACAGTCAATCAGAAGAACTGAAATATTCAGGTTATCGAGTTGCAGAAATCTGCATGCATAAACCTCGTGTACAAGAGCTACTGAAACACTGTTCACTGAAAGAATTGGAAGTCTGCTTAAGGAATGGAAGATTCAGAATGGAGTGGAAGATGGCCTACAACTGACAGCACAATCCACTAGTGAGTAAAAAATGGAACAAAAAAATTACAGATAATATGATGGGGCAATCATGTAAGCTGGTGAAAGAGCAGGAACCATCTTGCATTTATTATCCTCTCAGTCCAGCTCAAAAATAGCAGGAATTGCTTTTTGAAAATAACCAGTAATTATTTTAAGTGAAAAAGCATGCATAGCCAATGTCCATTCCCTAAAATGGCAATTTTAAGACGAGGTAAAACAAAAAGTGAATGTGCAGTGCATTTTCCAGGGCAGTAAAATTTTCGCGCACTCAGCTTATTATAGAGAAAAAAAAAAAAGCATTAGGCGATTTTCTCACACTTCCAGTACTGTTCTGTAATAAATGTCTTCCTAGAGAAATGTATTAGCAAATTCTATCGTGCAATCACAGCAAACAGTCCTGATGTGAGCTTTTTGCAGAGGTGCCATTACAGTCCTGGGAGTGAGCTGCTGATGCCCTCAAGTGCTGTTTGCTGTGGCAGTGCCAGGGCACTGCAGGAACAACTTGCGTCTCATTGTTCAGGGTGTAGTGAGTGATGCAGAGTAATGAGACATGACACTGAATGAACTGATGGAATGAGATACAACAGGAAGCGTGGGACGGAGCCCTACAGACGAGACATTTGTGTTTGTTAATCTGAACCTTTAAGTTAATTAGATTTATGTGCAATGACAGCAGGGCATGAGGGCACAGTCAATCTCTGAGCTGCTTTCTGCAAGACACCACTCTCCCAAGATGAAATAAAATAATGTAAAAAGGTCTTTTATGTAGGGCTTGCTGCAAGTCTTTTTATTACACTTTTTATTAATATTATTTATACTGTTCCTAATAAGTACAGGGCCTCACTCTGGGAAGCAGCAGAGGACAACCCTCAGCCTAGAAGCAAGCAAGAATATCACCTTGATTGGTCAGAGACACAGAAATAAAGATTTGATCCACTCATTATAGCGCTTAAAATAGACACTGGCATCCGGGTTCAAAAGAGTGACGAGCAGTTGCGTCTGTGCACCAGCCAGCACAGCCAGGCCCCGGCTCTGCCTTGGGACAGTGGGGACACTTGCTGCCCATGCTCAGACCACAGGTTACCAGCAGCTAAAGGCAGCCCTTGCTACATAGAAGGCTGAAGCACTCCACTCTCGTATTGTACTTCAAGCCCATACCAGGCACCGAAAGGTCTCACACAGGGTCGCACATTACCTGCTACACCTGAGTACCAGGCCAGGGACTGAAAATCTGACAGCTATTCTTTTTTTTCCACTCTTCTTTCCTCACACAAGAACAAGATGCCTAACCATGAATCGTGTCGCAATTACCTTTGAGCTTTTATATAAAGAAAAGGATTAATGATTAATGAATTTTAAGGATTAATGTAAATCCTTGCACTTTTGTGCAGAGCAAACAGACATCTCCACTGCACTGCTAGGAACTTGGAACAGCTCTGAGGCTGTCCCCATCTGGTACCTTCTGGAGCTGAACTTCAGCATATGGAGACTAAGCAGACATGGTACCATGCCTGCAAAGTGATGGGTAAAAGGAGATGCAAACAAACAATACCAGTTTATCACCATATCTTGACTGAAGTGATGTCAGAAACATCCTACTTCATTGATTTGGAAATCAAAGTCAAAAACCATGCAATGACATTCTGAGAGTAGAAAAAGAGCTTCTCCTTTGCTAATGCTCCTTTGTGGTCCAGGTTGAAGCCAGACCTAATACCCTACAATGGCACATTGCCAGCATGCTCACTCATATTCCTCTGAAGAGTGGGTTTGCCTTCCTGCTGAGGTGACCTTGGCCAACTGGAGGAGTGGAAGAGAACAGGACTTATGAAGACAGTGCAGTAAAAAGAGGATAAAACCCAACACTATTCAGTTAAAGAGATCCTGGGATTATAAAATGGGGAAAAATCAAGAAGAGGTCTTTGCCACCACCTGGGAGGTGTTCATATCCAGTGTGTAGCTTCTTTCCTTACAGATAAAGTGAGCAGATAGTCTATATAGGAATCAAAACAGACGTGGAGCATTTGCATTCGATGTTTTAGTTTGGATCTCTTTCATTTTCTCCTTACAATGCTCTTGAAACTACTGAGCTGAATCTGACAGGCTGGAGTTTGGTCTTGCTAGTGGTGCATTTGATCCTTTCAGCTCATACCTTTCAAACCTTCGCAGACAAATGCCTGCTCTTCCTCCCCAGACACCTTGCATTCAAGGCTTGTACCGAAGTGCGGTGCCTCTGGAGCATTTGAGCAGAACCTATTTGCAGAAATGTGTCAGCAGGCAAGATTCACAGCTCCCACGTTATCCTGGTAAAGCTGGTTTCTGAATTGTGACACAGATTTCACATGAACAAACACATAAGAATACAACAGCCTCGACCCCGGACCTTCCCATCACAAATCAGAGCCAGTGAACTGCCCTTTTAATCTTTTCTCTGCACCCATCTTTACAGCAATCAAATGCATTTTCTCCTTCTTTTCTGAATTCTCTTCAGTTTATACAGAGTTTCTGCTCTTGCAGATCCCTGGACATTAGATCCCCTACTTAGCTTATCTGATGTTTTATTTCAGTTTGTTATTCTCTGCTCAAATTTCTAGTAGGTCTAGATCCCTTTGTAGCATTTATTATCTCCATTTATTCTCTGGTCTCAATAACACTGCTACTTTCACCATGCAGCTTCTTCTGTCTTTAAGATCAGCAAGGAAAATATTCAATATAATTGGATCAAATAAAATCCCATACAAGCTTCTCAATAATTTAATCCATTTTGATTCATTAGAGCACACTTTTTTTATTTTCATATTATGCTATTATCTTCATAATAAAGTTATCCAAACTACTTTTTAACTGCAAAAATCCAGAAAATGCTGCATGAAATTATTTAAATCCAAATATATTGCATTTATTGCTCATTTATTAACTAATTTTACAACTGCTCAAAAATAAGGGAGATTGTAAGTCTTCTGCATTGTAAATCCAGGTAACTACTTGTTCATAGGTCTATTATTATCTAAATGTTTCATGAAAGCAATTAAGTTCCCATTTTCTGCCAGGTCTGGTTTTATCACCAAACAGAGAGATCTAATTAGCATAGAGCAAGATAGATTCAATAATTTGGGAAGAATGTCAAAACAAATCTTCATCACCCAGACTGCTATACTACACCACTCACCGATGTCTCTGAGCACATCAGTAAAAGGATCTGCTCATTCAGGTTTAAATCACAAAATGCAAATATGTCAGGATACTCACTGATGTTAATGTGAACTTGCAGCTCTGTAAAGAAAAATCAACAAATAAGCAAGTGCATAAAAAGCCTCTGCACAAGCCAGAATACTCAAGCACATGTGCAATAGTGTCATAAAAACCCAAGCACCTGCTGCAAATGACAAAAAAAAAAAAAAANATAATTGGAAACCTGATGGCAAACAGACTTAATCAACAGCCAATGTAGTGTTGCAGAACATATGGTTGAAGTCTTCATTTTAGGTGAAATTGGAAGCATTCAGGCACCCTGACGTATTCTGCAAGTGTCCATCACTCAGAGATGTTCCCTACTGCACTTCACAAGGGCCACCTAAGGGCCTTCTCAGTCCAACTCATTTCAGCACCACAGGCACCCCATTTCTTTTGCTGTGTGTGGCACCTCCCCACTGCCACACCAAGATGGCAAGAGAAGTATCCACTCCAGTGGAATCTCCCCAGCCCTGCTGGGGCAAAAGAAGTGGAGGCAGCAGCAGGGGCAGCACGAGCTTGGGGTCTGAAATTCTGGCTGGTGCAAAAGAGGGGAGGAGAGGGAGAGGCTCTTTGGCATCAGAGAAATAACATTTTACATGGTAATTAATATGTTCTGTTAATGCAGTAATACATTCTGTTTATACACCGTATAAAAATAGTTTCATATCTTTGCTTTAAAATAGTTGTGAGACTTGGCCAGACCAAATATTTCTGTCATTCCCCATAGACCTTCATCCTTCTTTCTGGTCAAGACAGGCGCAGTACATCAAAAAAGGACAGAAGTTCAAAAGCTAGCAGAGATCTTGGAATTGGACAGGCATTCAGGATTGAACAAAATGAACTTTCCACAATACAAGGAACAGGAGTAACCGGGAAGGGATGAGATACGCATTCAGAGTGCTTTATCTTCCTGAAGATACTATTTTCTGAAAATACATTTGTCCTAAACAACAAATACAAGGCTTTAAAGATGTTATTTGGTCACATAACTACTACTGTTGCCTGTAATGAAAAAGAATTGCACATTTGAATGTAAGTTTGACCTAGTGAGGTAATCATCAATATATGTAAGACTGCAAATCTGGGATGAATTGAGGGAGAATTGCCTGGTTCTGTGGCATGAAAGGAGAGGGCTGGAATAGATGTCATGCAGTGACCACCAGATGCAGTACAATGTCATGCGTTTGCCTCTCGCTAGACAGATATTACTGTTACAGGCCAGAGGTTCACTCAGCTTCCCAATAAATTAAACCAATGGGGCCTTGTGATGGCCTAAAGCATCTGTAGTCACTTAACCTCACCATTAACTTCAGCAGTCCATCTGTACAGAAAAAATAGAGGTGGCTCCATATAAGTAGAAGATCTTATGTAACATTTTCACTACTGCCTGGGCTGTTCAAAGACCAAGATGCCATAAAGAACCGTGACCCAGAAAAAGAACCATGGGCTGCGTACAAATTACTCTGTGGATCCTTGCAGCTATAGGGTCCAGTACTGCAGAAAGCAAAGCTAGCTAAACATTATCATCAGTAAATAAACAGCCAAAATACCAGTGCAAGAGCCACAGCTCGTTACCCCTGCAAATTGCTGCTCCAGAGAAATATCACAGAGTAAGCATAAAAATAACTGAGCATGGTTTTGCTGAGCTCACTCACTCTGTGCCCCAGCACAGAGAAAAAAAAATTGAAAAAACATCTCTTTGCAAGTCCGCCAACACACTGCACAGAAGCATGTTTACAGTACATGATTTGCTTATAACTGGAACCTAGCACAGAAATTCCAGCTTCTTAGCTGGATTTAGGTAGCAACATGATTTAGGGTCAAGTGTATCAAGCAACAGTAGGAAAATAGATAAACATAAATATTTTTTTAATTTATTTAAATAAATGACCATGTGCTTTACTGTGCACTCTCAAAAAGAGGACACAAAACAGGACAGGTTTGCCAACTGGTGTTTCAGCAACACCTGTTGAAAAATGTATCTGAGTCCAGTTGGGACAGAGATAATTTGGCTGTTTTTCCTCTCTATTTTAGCACATCAGATTTGACAGGACAAGAGGAAATGGCCTCAAGGTACCCCAGGGTAGGTTTAGATTAGATCTTAGAATTTTTTTTTCATGGAAAGGGTTGTGAAGCATTGTTACAAACTTCCCAGGGAATTGGTGGAGTCTCCATCCCTGGAGGTGTTCAAAAAATGTGTGGATATAGCACTTGAGGCCATGGTTTAATGGTGGCTATGATGGTGGTGCTCGGTTGATGAATGGACTTGATGATCTTAAAGGTGTTTTCCAACGTTAACGATTCTGTGATTCTAAATTATGTTGGCGCCTAGATGCAGAACTGAAAACCACTGAGGCAAATGTAAGTTCTTTTATTTTTCTCATGAATTTCCATAAGCAGCCTAATTTCAGTATTCTGGGTTGGTTGGATTTATTTTCTTTAAAACTACCTTAATCTCTGTAAGACCTCTGGTAATTTTTGCAGGAAGATTTGGAGATCTATTTCTTATTTCTATGTTTCCTCGCTTATCTGTAAACAAGAGATTTCTTAATGATCATAAAATGCCCTTCCAGATCTAAAGTAATAAAAAGATCTCTCTTTCAGGAAAGGAGACACTTTTCCCCTTTCTCTTATCTAAATAGCCTCTCTAACATTTGTCTTTATTGAGTATTAGCTGCTCACAGTTGCCTCTCTGTGCATTTCTCTCTCTAAACTCTGGGCAGGTATGCTCTCTATAGCTTGGTTGCCATTTCAATCACAGGGCCCAGTGGGCATGTTATGTCAATACAGTGATATTTGCAGTCTTCTCTATCTGCGTGTGTTTTATTGAACAATTTGATACCAACTGCACAAGTTAGCTCTCTGTGCCTTATGAATGTTTTATTCTCCGTCACCCACCAAGTGACATAACTTTGGGATTGCAGAATGAACATGTACAGACATTTTTGCTCTTCTTTTGCATTTTGTTTCTAGTTGAATAAAGCGGACGAATAGTTCACTGACTACAGCAGTAAGAAAAGTGGTGTTTCAGAGAAGCGAGTGCAATTACTGGCACTGCCAAAACAATTCTGTGGCTCTATCTGCCCTGCCCAAGAGCATATGATGCAAGGTCCTTGATTTACTGGTCCTTGATCAAGCTAATTCCTAAAGCAAACCTCCAAAGCTGGCCCAGAGTAACAATTGTCCTCTACTCACAGAGCTCTGTTGCTGCATCATGCTGTGCTAAGCAGCTGAAGGTGTGGCTGAAGTGTCCTGTCACACTTTCTCTGGGTGATTCCCGTTTTCACACAGGACCTTATTCATGAGTAGGGAAACACATTTTTACTGTGAGGGTGAGCAAGCACCACCACAGGCTGTCCAGGGAGGTTGTGGAGCCTCTATCCTTGAGGACATACAAGAGCTAGCTGACATGATCTTGGGCAAGCAGCTTTAGGTGTCCCTCCTTGAGCAGGGGGGGTTGGACTAGATGACCCTTGGAGGTCCATTCAACCTCAAACATTTCATGATTCATTAAAGAGCCAATAGTTATCTACTTTAGCATGAAGGTAACTCTTCTCCAGGCTCTATGGGGTTGATGAACAAGATCTCCATCAACTGTAACAGTAGATACCCCCCAGACATGGCAATATCTGGATACAAGTGTTTGAATCTGGAGCTGGAATTTGACTTGTGTACCTCAGCTCCATGTCAGTGAGATGGTGACAATACACTGCCCCTTTCTGACAGAAGTGTTGTTAGAGAAAAATTTTTAGTATAGGAAGAGCTGTACCACTGCTAAAGAAGTTCATGACATTAACCTTACAATGACTCTTAGCTGAAGTCCCATCATTTCTAACTAATTCTGAACAGTTGAGGGTGAACACTTCGTCAAATACACATATGCAAAGCCAACATATTCAAGTTTTGGGGTGAGGTGGAGCAGCTGTAATCCTACTTCCACAATGTCATTTAGAAGGGGGCAAGAGGAGCTGAATCTTGTCTAAAACCAGACAGAGTGTGACTAATGTGGACAAGTCACACTTGAGCCCTTAGCCAGATGGAGTAAGTCATTGGGAGGCTTCCAAATGCGCTTTAGTGAGCACTGGTGTGCAGCCTGAGCAAGTCTTGTGTCAGTAGTGCTATCTCCTTTTATCTTTTACATCTGTTGAAAGATAAGGGTTCTCCAAAGTTTAATATTGCTCTGTTAATTAACTAATATATGAGCAGATGTTAACTGCTTCAGAAGTGCCAAACATTTCTGTCGTTTTTTGCTTCAGAGTCAGATGTGTCTAGATGGTTTTTTTCAGAGCAATGAGCAGGGTTTGAATGCTTAGAAGTGCAATTGTTACTGGCTTGAATTGCAGCTGTGTGGTTAAATCTCCATACTGGGCTTCAAAAATTGCCCTCAAGGCAGGGCTGTATTCTGCCATTTCTGTGTGTATAGAAAAGACAGCATTCACAGAGTGCTGCAGAATATGGACCACAGCTAATTAACACTGCCTCATTAATCTCATCTATCTGAGAAAAGGGACTGGTTCCTATCACATTTCGACTGATCATAGAATCATAGAATGATTTAGCTTGGAAAAGACCTCTAATATCATTGAGCCCAACCATAAGTCTGATACTACCAGGTGCAACATCTACACATCTTTTAAATACCTCCAGGGATGTGACTCCACCACTTCCTTCGGCAGCCTATTCCAGTTCTTGACAACATTTTCCATGAAGAAACTTTTCCTGATGTCCAATCTAAACGTCTCCTGGCACAACTTCAGGTCATTTCCTCTTGTCTTGTTGCCTGGAAGAAGCGACTGATCCCCACCAGGGTACACCCTCCTTTCAGGCAGTTGTAGAGAGGGATAAGTTCCTCCCTGAGCCTCCTTTTCTCCAGGCTAAACACCCCCAGCTCCCTCAGCTGCTCCTCACAGGACTTGTGCTCCAGACCCTTCCCCAGCTCCGTTGCCCTTCTCTGGACACGCTCCAGCCCCTCAATGCCTTTCTTGCAGTGAGGGGCCCAGAACTGAACACAGGATTGGAGGTGTGGCCTCACAGTGCTGAGTACAGGGGGACGGTCACTGCCCTGGTCCTGCTGGCCACAACATTGCTGATCCAGGCTGTTGGCCTGCAGTACAAGTCATCACAAGGGGACTAAAGATGCAGAGTTTGAAAGTCTGTGACTGATGTAAGGTGAAGCCCCAGAATCAAATGCAAGTTACAGAAAAATGAAAATCTAAAGCTTACTGAACAGATGAAAAGAAGAAAACTTTGCAAGCATCACAATAACAGGGCTGCATTTTGTAAATTGCTGTCAGTTTGGTCTGAAAGGATTAGGGCTGATTCCTCGCTTCAAGGGATGACAGTACCACAGAGCTACATTTTGTTGGATGAGTTCTGAAAAAACGTCTTTCCCTCTAATCAAGCACTGCTGTAAACAGCAGTCTCTGACCTACCACTTCTACAGTTTGAATACAAATTTCCTGTACACATCTGAAATGCCATGTGATATTTACCTAATTTCTCACTCTGTTATTAAATGTTCTGCACGAAAAAAGAAAGAGTATGTAAAAGACCAAGCAGGCAGTAACCTGGACCAAAGTGATCTGTTACAGCTTCCTCATCCCTTGATTTCTATTTGTGCTGCTGAGAGACGAAATGTCAAATGTGATTTTTGATAGGCAACTACCCAAAGTGCCCTACAAAGTTTATAACTCTAATGCAGAGAAGCTTTGAAATCAATGAAAGTCTTGCTGTTTCACTCCCACAGGCTATATACTTGCAGCATGTGATAAGCTAAGCAGCAGTAGATGCATTTGGGTTGAGACCTGCAATTAAAACCCAGTTTCTTTAAAAAGTATAGTAGTTTTAACATCATGACATGAGCTGTGCCTCTTTCCAAAAGGAGAGATAAAAGCAATGTTCTAATTAAAGTCTCCTCTTTCTTAAATATGCTGTATCACTCTGTGGTAGTTGCACTGCTCAGAGTCCAAAAGGAGTACGTGAATTCTGCCTAATAAAGTTTTCCCTTTGGATCTTTTTAAACTGTGTTTTGGGCTCCTGTAAAACCCCAGTTTATAATTGAGGAACTGGCTGTGTATCATACTCTCTCCATATCTTTGCAAAACACTTGTGCACCTTCTGATGATCCACACAGCCTGTAATAAATACAGAGGTGCATGAGGAACATCCCCAGGCCTAAAAACACTGTTGAACACAGCTGAATATAAAGAATTTCTATTTACTCAGGGATTCAATGATAATTATTTTGATTTTTTTTACTAGCTGATCCAAACAAGGAGAGAAAAAATAAAAGGAAAAATAAATCATTTCCCAAACATTTTCAGGACACTACAATCAAAAAGTCTGTAATACCTACTATGATAAAAAAACAAACCAAAACCACACAATAAGAAACAAAAAACCCCAGACCACATTGAACTACGTGTCAATTCCAGAGAGTAAAAAAGCTAAGGCTGCATTTTACTCTCCTAACTCACAAACCAGCAGACAAATTAACTCCCAGAGGCTGGTCCAGATGTGGCACAAAAAAGAACACTAATTAGTGAGGGCCCATCAATTCCCAGTCAAGACTTTACCTAATCTGCCATCAATCACAGACTATGATTGTTATTATCCAAACTGCCAATATGCTCTGGAACTCCTAAAGCTGTGTCCAGAGATTTTCAAGTATTTTTTACCCTGCTGCAATCTACAGAAAATGAATGACCCTTCTGAGCTCTTCCTGATAACATTTTCCCTCTGACCTTTAATCAGCAAAAGTAAGACCATGCTCAACCTAATTCTGTTTTTCCCAATTTAAGAATCAGAAGTGATTTTAGGAAATGTCACCCAGATATGTATTTGAAATTCAGGGTGCAGTGGTGTTCAGGCAAGCTAAGTATGACTGTGTTCAAGATCCTAAGACAGTATCATATTTTTTTATGAACCAAACCTTAGATTAATGAAATCCTGAGACACATCCTGTGTTACCTAAAACATAGAACATACCCCAGCCCTCCACAAGGCTAGGGAAGAGAAAGCTGTTCGGTACTCGATATTTTTTATAACATCTAGACTAATAAAAGTCAGGCTTTAACCTAAATTTCTGGGATTTACTTTATGTTACAGTAGAACCAAAATATATTAGTTACTAACGAAACCCACAAGACAAGTCAGTTCTTGCCCTTAGGCAAGAAGAAAAGTTTTCTTTTTAGAGAAACTTCGGAATTATTACCATATAAGTATTGGCTGTGTGCAAAGCTACTGGGAATCTGCTGCTGGAGGCAGAGATCACTGTCAGGAACACGAGGCATTGAGTTGTGCTGGCTGCTAGTTTATTTCCCAGTAGAATTTAATCCTTAAAGCTCTCTTTTGCCAAACACCTGCACATCCAAATGACCACTTTTATATCATCTTCCCCCATTCCCTCAACAGCCAGAGCTCCCTCAGCCTTGCCCTTCTAAACCTGAATGGAGCTGTTCGGGGCACAAAATCCCAGGTAAGCTTTATGAAAGCATAACAACAACACCAACAAGAACTCCTGATGGATGCCTGAAATAAATTGAAATGGCGTTTCTCCTGACCTCTAATATTTTATATTTGTCATGTTGCTCCTGAACTTTCAGTCCTGCAGTCAAATCCAGTCCTGATCAGACAGCATAGGTATTGGATTTACCTGACTTAAGCTCTCAGAAAGAGCACTAACTATGTGCCACTGAGGCACAGTCTAGTTCCACCTCACTGCTTTTTCAGAAATGGTTCCTCCAAATCACCTGGATCTTCTTGCTCCAGTGACTCCCCAGCCTTTCTGAACTTGCCATTGCTCATGGTCATCCAGCGTTCCTTGCTAGACCCCACAGAGTGCAGCCAAACAAACTGTGAGGTATCACAAATGTATCAGCACCCCAAAATAATCCTCTCCCACCTCTTTTGTCATCACCCAGACCACGATTCTTGCTCTGGGGAATCGCACTTCTCTTACCCGAAGCTGCCTATTTGTGCCAAAGTTTTCCCCAGATGTCTCCAAGCCAATAATTAGAAATATCAGCATTTTCAGCAATACCTTACCAAGAACTCAAAATCATTAGTTCTTCTGCAAACCTTACCCTAATTGTTGGCAATCAGTAATCCCTATTAAAGTGCCAGGAAATGTTCCCAACTTCTCGAACTGAATCACTTGGACTGGTAATTCGTTACAGTGATCCTTGAGACAGTTTTGCTCCAAGTCATCTAGAAACTTCCCAAATATTCCCTGCTACAGGAAATAGCATGGCTAAGAAGTACTGCCAGCAACTGGCTACCCTGTGCTGGAGGGGTGAGAATTTAATGCCATGGACGTGGACCACCCCCTACTGGGACAAGTTCCAGGCATGTTTCATTTCCTAACACAGACATAACCCCAGGGTCTTCCATAGAAAAATAGATGAGGTTCAAAAGTAAACATAATAGAAGCCATTCAGGGTAAAACAAGAGAGAGAAAAAATTTTGGTGATGAGGTCCTCACCAGAAATACCATCCCTTTTCCATCTACAAAGGCAGTTACCCAAGATCCCTCAGCATCATACTGTCAGAAGCAAATTCACCACCAAGATGCAAACTATTTTAAGTTGAAAATCAACCCCTTGAACTTCATCCAGAACCAAACTGAAAGCCAGGAATATTCAAGAGCATAAATGCTACCAAGTCTCCTGAGGAAAGCACAGCCAAGTTGGGAAGCAGCTGCTTCATTCCCCAGGCAGAGCTCATTGAAACAGTTGAAACTCAAAGGGCACAGCCTGGATCACTGCAGCATTGCTTGCATCTGAAAAATCGACTGTTTTGTAGATAAGAGCAGGTAGAAAAACAGACGGGGCCTGTCCAGTTCTACATCAAGGAGAGCCAAGGCCTCATCTTGACTTCCATTTAGTGATTTTGGCTTTAACAGAGGAACCGACTCTCAGTTGTTCCCTCGCTTACATAATTTTCTATTTTTGCCTGCAAGAAATTTTAATTTCACCTAATTCAAGCTAAGTATCAATCTGATCACTCCTTCCCCATAGGTAAGTGTGGCTTGCAGCTCCATCCTTTCCTCAAGGAGGAGAGGCAGTATGTCTGTTCCCTGTTCGGTGGTCATAGCTCACGCTGGATGAGTTGCTACAGTGATAGACATGGGTCATTAGAGAGGTGTGAAAAGAGACTGTGTCAAGCTGGGTCCCCAAATTCAGTGCTAGTAGCCCTCTGCTTTGTGCTGCCATAGTTGGGGGGCTTAGCTGGCAAGCAGTAATTCTGCATCATGCCAGCAAACTCTGCAGCCATGGTCTCCTTGTCATCATGAAGTATAAGCTATGAGTCAAAACCCACCTCACCTCACTACCTAAAGAAGCAAAATCAAACCCATTTTCTGCAATATTCATGATGTCACTGTGGAACTCCCTGGCACAGAACATTGTGAAGGCTGAAGGGTTGAGCAAGTTTGACAATTCCAGGATAATCAGCCATTCGTGGCCATTAAACTCAGCAGTATGGATGAGTTTACCATACCATGTGGACAGGACCATATCCAGAAAGTCCCTAAACCACTAAGTGCTGGGATCAGAGGTGTTACTCGAGAGCCATGATCACTCTTACCTGCTTCATCCAAGCATGCACTGCTGACTCCTGGTGGAGACAATGTCCTGGGCAAGATGGTCCTGAGGCAGCAAGGCCTTTGCTTTGGTAACATCTGGGATGGGCCGCTATGTACACAGAAAGGGCCTGGTACAAAGAAGGGCTGAGATTACCCACAGAAAGCACTAAGGATTGCAAAGTGTCATCCAAACATTTTTCCGTAAGTTGTTTGAGAAGGAGAGCAACCGTTTCTCTCCATGACCATTTGAAAGGCATCCAGATGTCAGGTCCTTTGCTAAGTAATAGCCAAACCGGTCAGTAGCTACAGCCAAGAAGCAGTTTAGAGATGGTCTTCCTTTTATTGGAGCTGTGTGAATGGGCACTCACAAGATGAAATTTGCTCTGTGTTGAAACATTGCTAGCACTACTACAAATTCAGTCCACTTTCCTGCTCCAAAGAGTAACTGTTTAGGGCTATGGAATGGTACAGGACTGTACAGGGTTTGAGTTTTCTCAGAGAGGTAAACAGCTAGAAGGTGCTTCACAAGTGAAATGCCCTTTGACTCCACCCTCCTGACTCATAATCCTCTGTGAGTGCAGTCAGCTCGACAGCCTGCTCTGCTGACCTGCTCATATCTTCCCTACGGGACACTCCACATTCCAGCAGCCTTGCGCAGGCCAGAGGGTCTTTCTGCACCCAGATTGCCCCAGCAACAGGAGAAGGGGCATGGGCACACTGGCTGCCAGGGAACACAGAGGTCTCATACTTTTGGTAAAAGGGCACCATGCACACGGCTCATTATGACAGGACGAAAATGTGAGAAATTAAGAACTATGCCTTGTCACAGAAGTAAGCTGGATACAGACCAGTGTTCACCAACAGTTAAAGATGATGACCCATCTAATTACAGAACATCTTACTTTATGACTCCTAATTTTGACAATTACAGAAGGGAATGTAAAAAAAAGTCTGAAAGAAGGGGACCAGAATGTTGCAGCTAAAATGAAGACTTAATCACTTTTAGAGAATGAGCCCAGTTACTGTATGTTAACACTTCAGGCCCTGGTTTGATTTGCTGAAATTAGATGCACTTAACCTCCTGTGATGCACAAACTATTTCATTAACTTCTTACTAACAAAGCGTGACAAATTCATTTAAGTAGGGAAATTAAAAGAGAACAGACCATGTCTGCATTTAACATGGACAATCAGCTGTCCTTACCTAATGTCCTATTTCCAGGCCATTTTCTAGTTCCCTTTTAACCCAAAAGGTATAAAATAAAATATTTCTCAGAATAAAATACCAAGAAAAATATTTTGTAGTTACCTAAGCTTGCGTAACCTGCAGGAGGACTCTGAGAGACACCTAGATCCAGTACACACTGCAGTCAGTTTATGACCTTTCCTAGACTTCAGGCAGGCTTCGGGCATGAGGTAATGTTCTCATTCAAAAAATGTGGATCCTCTGGGGAGGAGAAGGACCACAGAAAAAGTTTTGAAAAGAGAACTGAAAGAGAACTGTCCAGGGCTGTACGAGCTCTGAGTTCTGGAGAGTTTTCTCTTACATATAAATATTTTTGAAGTGCATTTATCAGAATAAAAAAGCAGAATATCTGAAAATTTTTGGCACCTTAAAATCCCAGCTGCTTACAAACAAACAAAAGAAAGAAAAAGAAAAAACCAGTCATCATTGTTCTAACGTTAACCTGAAAGAAGCAGAAACTCCTTTTTTACCCGTGGTACCATCAGAATACAAGAGGTACCACAGTTAAAACAACACTGATGATACCTTGCTAGGTTAATAACCAGAGCAGGAATGATGAAAATAGTCTCAGAAAGAAGCTAAAGATGGTAGAGAGGCCTCCATTGTAGTTTGAGAAAATAGGAAATTATAGGGGACAAAAGTATGTTAAAGGAAGTGGAAACAGGAAAGGTCACCTTCATTAGAGTTGACCATTAGCCACAAGTCCATCCAAATGTAACATGTGGAAAGTCCTTGAGGTCTGAGGGATAATCAAATTATTTTTAAAAGTACAACAAGATGTGAAAGAAAATTCTCTTTATTAAGGTCTGCAACTGGATCCTTAACTGAAGGAAAACAGGGACAGCTGGAGAGTAATAGCAATCCTCTAAAAGGCAAGAGATAAGCAACTTATGCTAGCAGGGACCTGAGTGAAAAAAGACCTGTCTGTGTATGGACATAAAATATTAATATCCCCATATCTAAGTTCCTCTAGACATTGGAAGAAATAAAGAGCAAACCTTGAACAAACAAGAGCTTTGCAACAGATCTCTGTTCTGTGAAATTTAAACCCGTATTTCATAACTGTCTTCTCTATTGCACTTCCCAAGAGGAAGCAGAATGCAGAGCCCCGGAGACTGTGACACCACCAGTCCCCAAGTACAAAGGACCAGATTTCAGTGCACTGATTTTCTGTTGGTTGCTTGCTAGCTTGATTTTGTTTCCCTATGTCGTTTTAATTCTGCCTGTAATCTGCGTACATATTACAATTAAGTGGCCAGACTAGCAGGGACCTCAGCAAGCCACTAAACACCCTTTCAGAAAAGGCTAATGGACCCCCTGACACTTTGCTGATGCATGCTTTGCATGTGTGCCATGTTTTCTCAAGGTGGCTATCTTCCCTTGGAGAGGAAAATAACTGGCACTTGGAGCAATTTTAGCAACCATATATATGAGGGAATAGAATTCCTCATGTTAGATGTCTGCCACTGGAGTCATACTGTACAAAACTGTTTCATAGCCACAACAAGCTTCATTTTGGAAGCAAGAGCTCTGTATTGTTTGGAAGGTTCTTCCTTGTCTGCTGTAATGATGGGGAGACACCTTTCCTTTTTTAGCCTGATTTTGCTTCTGGCCCATTTATATATCTTCTGTTCTCACTTGATTTTGTCTGTTTTCAGAACATTCCTATTCTTCTCACCAGCATTTTCATAGACAGCAGCTGCATTGCCTCCTGCCTTCATTTAACTAAGCTAAACAAGAGAAGTTGTTTCAGTTTTTTTCTGATATGACAAGCTCTTCTTTCTCTTGTTACCCACAGTAATTCTTCTCCTGACCTTTTCCTGTCCGAAGGCAGAGCTGCACAAGTGGTCCCAGACAAATTCAGAACAAGCTCTTGCAATGAATCTTACCATCTCTCCACTGGAAATAGGGGAATATTCCCTTTTACATACCTGCAGTACTGCTAGTATCACACTTGGATCAGTCAATACCCCAAGAAGTTTCCTCTGGAACAGAAACCCAACCCTCAGCTCACAGAACAGCTGGCTCAGGTGGCTCCTCCATCCTGCAGTGCTGCCTACTGAAGGGACTCAAGTGGGACACAGGGCAAAACCATTCTGTAAGAGGAATTAAGATGCAGCCTGCATCTTAATGCTATATAGTAAGCGAAAATTGATGGCAAATGTATTCAGCTGCTGGATATCAGCCCTGTGTTATCTACCTGCAGCAAAGTTCACATTGTCAAATTTTTCTGAGTCCCTCTCTATTCTACCTGAGTTTTGACACACACTCAAACCTGCTGATGTTTCTCTCCCAGCATGAGCTACTGAGCAATTTTAGAGATACTGACTAAATTTGAAGCCACACAGGTGATGATTTGCATGCTATGTATGCTGGAAGATTTGCAGTGCAATGCTTTTGACAGTAGAGAACAAAGCCGTGACAAAGCATCGATGTCGGGGTGAGCCTGCAAATATAACTAGAAGACATCAGCGTCCCAGCTGATGTGAGTCACTGCACATCCACAGACACTCCTCAGCACTTGCCTACAAGCTGGTGAAAGCTTTGTAACACTGCACGTGTCCTTTCTTTTGCAGTGTGATGGAGAATGTAAGAGAACTTGGTGGCAGAAGCTTGAGTCATCAAAAATATGGGGAAGGCTGAAGCTTGGCTGCAGTCGCTCTGGAATCGAGTGTTCCCTGGGCAGGAACACCACCACACTCTGGTAGGTACAACAGGGCAAATGAATGGGAAGGGAGATGAGGCTCAATGTCAGAAATCCCGTCAACCTCCCTGTGCTGCCTGCAAACAGTTTTGGCACATGTGCTGCAGTAAACAGCTGCAGATCTTGCAGACGTGCAAAGATCTTCCCAGACTATTTGAGAGGAGGCAAAAGCCACCGTTGCTGTTCCTGGTTCTGGCCAAGGGATGAATCTGAATGCATCAAAAGAACAAGGAAGAAAGGCCTGGTGTGTCTCAAGCACACTTGGCTGAGGAACCTGGCAAGAGCAAGGCTGGAAAATGCCTGGGACTGAGCTGTTGCCTGCATGAGGGTGAGTGAGGAGAGCAGCTCCCAACAGCAGCAGTGAGCCCGTCTCAGCAGCTCTCCAGCAGCTTTACTTCACACGGGTTGCAGCAATGCCAAGCCAGTCTCAGGTGACAGAGGATGTTTCATCGCAGGTACCCAAAATGCTGTACAATAGACAACCCTGACATGCAAGACATTTTCTTGTTCTAAAAAGAGAAGTGCGCAAGCAGCAATACAGGAGCCAAAGCCAAATGATCAGCCAGGAGCAATTGTACTCATCAAACTTGTCACTGAGATCTGTGAAGCAAGGGTTATAAACAATCACTACCATGAAGAGGAAGCCCTAGATGCTGCATGCTCCCTGGAAATGGATCTGTACTGAAGCACCTGGGATTGGAGCTATTTATCTCCTTATTTATTTTACAGCTTTACAAATTGTTCTGAAGTGCTTCTCTTTGCCTTCTATTTCCCCACAGATGTTTCAATATAAATTATAGTAATTAAGTATTGTGAAGAGAGTAATTTGCTTTAACAATTGAAGTGTAATTGTTACCAATTTCATGAGATTTCTGTCCTGTCCAGTTGTCCACAGAACTTGAATGATCTGTACATCATGGAAGTGTGGGTGTAGAGATTATGCTCAAAGGGTAAGTTATCCAGATGCATTTTATTCCATTTGACTTGGAGCTTTGGAACCAAACTGAACTTTCTGGGGGAATCTGAAAGAAGAGGTGCTAGAAAATACTTTCTAGAGGCAGCCAACAATGGAGAGAAAAAAACCCTGTAGCTTATCCTCAGACTATTCTCACATAATAATTAACAGAGGCCAAAAATGCCACATCCATTTTCTATCTTTAACAAAAGTGACAGGACAAGGAGAACTTTAGCTGAAATTTTCATTCTAAGGCGTGAAAGAGCACTTTCCAAAACAACTTTTTGGAGCTCGAGTTAGAGATTTTCAGCAAGGCATTTGGAAAAGAACCTAAACCATCCATCTCTCATTCTAATGTGTTAAAGATAAGAAAGATAAGAAAGATAAGAAAGATAAGAAGGACAAGAAAGGCTCAGTTTAAAGCTAAATTAAACACATTTTATATTTTTAAAGCACTATCTCCAGGCCTCTCACCCCGTCAAGTCCCACCAGAGCAGCACGTTACAATACCTATGACTGATTTTGCTCAAGTTTCTACTGTGGCTAAGCCCATTAACATACAGAAAATCTGTATATTCTTATGCATTTGGGTTCCTCATTTTCTCTGTGGCCTCATAATCCCTTTTTAGTAATGTCACAGAGATGTGAATTCAGAGATCAGCAACTTTACTTCTTAGCATTCATTTATTCCTCAAGGAAACAGAAACTGGAGTAACCCAAAGGGGACTCTATATTTGAGTGCTCCTCACTGAGGACTGAAGGACCCCCACTTCATGAGGATACTACATTATAGCATTTCTTTTCCAATGATTTTTAGCAGCTGTTTAAAAACAAGTTAGATTTTGCTACCTTTTCTTTTTTTTTTTATTGTCCCTGCTGCCTGGAAAGTTGATAGCAAATGTGATTGCTCTGATGTATAAATAACCCCTTTTGACTTCAACTTTCTAGTTATTTATGGCAAGCATAAACCCAGCTATTATTGTGTGACCACGGCCTTTTGCAATAAATAGTTCCCCTTTCTCTGTGGTGCTTAAATCTCCCCTTCATACACTGCATACATTTTTTAGATAGAACTTTCAGCCTACCATGCAGGATTGGCACTCCAGGGCCCCTCTCATCCCTGTGACCCCTCTCTGCACTCTGAATCCATCTCCTGTGAATCACTCAAGGACAGATCAGCTGAGGTGGGAAAGCCTTTACAGAGGTCAGCTAGTCCAATCCCCTGCTCAAAGTAGGGTCACCTAGACTGGGTTACTTAGAACCATGCTTGGGTTGGTTTTGAATATTTCAAAGGATGGAGACTCCACAACCTTTTTGAGCAGTGGAGTTTCAGTGCTCAATCATTATCATAGTAAAAAAAGTTTCTTCTCACATTTAAATGGAATTTCATGTTTCAGTTTGTGCCCATTGCTTCTTGTCCCATCACTAGGACACCACTGAGAAAAGCCTGGGTCCATCTCCTTTACTCCCTTCATCATATGTACATTGAATAAATTCCCCTTCTCATCCTCATTGTGAACAGTCCCAGCGCTCTCTGCCTTTCCCCATATATCAGACACTCCAAGCACTGAATCATCTTCATGGTCCTTCATCAGACTTGCTCCAGTATATCCAGTATGTCTCTCTTGTCCTGGGGAGACCAGAACCGGACACAGCACTCCAGGTGTCTGCCAAGGCTGAGCAGGAGGGAGGGATCGATCACCATCCCTGACCTGCTGGCAATGCTTTGCCTAGAGCAGCCTGGGATGCTAGTGCTGGGATCAGTATTTCTGGCATACCTCACGGAATGGCATTGGTATTCTCCTACCACCACTACAGACAGCTAGCCTGGCTGAACAGCCTTTTCCCAGATACATAATTTTGGATACTTACAGCAACTCTGATCTGCCGCTGCCTTCAGCAGCTTTTCCTCCTCTGTCATTTACAGCTGCTAAGATCCTAATTTGTAATAAAAGTTTTGTTATTAGATAGCAAGTACCTGACCTTTCATTTTGTACCGTTAAATTTCAGTCCCTTTCAATTACTGCAGTCCTCAAGGTCACCCAGTCCTTTCTGAAGATGGTTTGAATATCTTACATTTGTCCAACACATAACCTTTCTCTTTGTAAGCTCTCATTACCTTTTAAAAGTCTCTCTAGTTGGAAAGCCTCTGAAGTATTACATTCTTTATTCATTTTCATGCCCTTTTTTTAAACTTTTATTATTTCTCCTTTGTCCTTCATCTTACCTGTAGTTATGCACCATGACAAAGCCCTCCATCTTTCTCTGATATCAAGAGGAATGCTTGACACCACCCATTAATTTTCCATTCACTAAGAATGAGGTGTATGTACCTTGCAGCAGGAATAACCTAGGTAGGTACCACAGGTACTTCTAAACTACCAAACTAGATCGAACCAAACTTTCAATCTGGGCTGTTAAACCCACTTAAGAATCTTTCTTGTGCTTATGGTGTACTGTAAGTTCAAAACTAAGGCAGGTAGCTGCTGCTTACATCTGAAATGCTAGTGTGGTTATATGAGTGTAAGATGTAGCATTTAAGCTACGTGTGCGCTAGCCAGAGATCTTCACTGAGCTACAAATGATGACTGAGTGACTTTCTAAGGTCTTACAAACAAATTAGAGCCTAAAACCTCTATATACACAAGTGGAAATGTTGTCTGCCATGGATGCAGCTGTGATTGCTTTACTTCCTTTGAGAATCTCTTCAATTGACTTAGACATTAGTATGTAGGACATGTACAGGCCAAATTTTTAAAAAAGTGAACATTCTTAATAAATTGCTGGTTAGATTATCTACCAAATTTAAATCCAATTCAAAACCTTTTAAAATCTTAATTATTTATAATTTAGTTCTTAGCCCTGGGCAATAATATGACTAGATATTGGATAACATGATAAACACCATATATGTTCTTTGGGAGTGGGGCCAAACACAGGGAGAACTGTTAAAAGTTAACATTTTTAGAAATGGATAAGAATATGGCATAGTCTTGGTCTACATAGTTTGCATGTGAGACTTAAAGCATTGCAGTATCGTTTTCTCTCCTTAAAGTTATTTGTAGCTCTGTGGTCAACATGGGGAAGTCATCTTTCGTGAAGTAGTTGATAGATGTATTTTTTTTCTCCAATTTCCCATCTTTAGACTTTGTTTGAAAAATTGAAAAGCCTTTAACTCAAAACCACATTGAATCAATGTATGAATGTATGAAATATCAATGTATGAAAACACATTTGAGTTCCAAATAATTATCAATAACCGGGAAGTAAACCAAGACTTCTAAATTAAAATTGAAAGGTATTAGTCTTGAGAGTCTTTTTAGGAAAAAAAAAAGAAGTATGAAGGGCAGCATTTCCTTAGGTCTATGAAATCTGTAGACAGGCACACTTTCAAGCCCTTGGGAACCTTATCGTCTGTCCACACTGAAAACAATAGCTCTGTTCACCTGATGCCATGATGATTTTTGTCTTTTCTTTTATACCCCTGTTATACCTTTTTGCAACTTCTGTATTCTTGGTGCTTTTTGCCTACATTCTTGGACTTGTTTGTTAAGCTAAGAGACTAAACATTTTAGAGGCTTTGTAGTTAGGGTGCCAGTGTGCCCAGACCCCAAAGTCCTCTCCAGAACACATTTTGTAAACTAAGATAGAACCATCCAGGGGAAGGTTTCTTGGAGAGGGGGGCTCATTCGAGCCTCTCATTGGGGAATTTTTGATAGATATGCTAATTAGTAAGACCTAGAATGTAAAACCAGATATAGAGGAGGGGATTGCGGTGGCCATTGCGGGGGTGCATGGAGGTGTATTCGACCTGGTCGTGGTGCACCTAAGGACCCTTACAATAAATACCAAGGTAATACCCTTTTCCCCTTCTAACCGTGTTCGCCTCTTGATTTTAAGACCAGGAAAAGGCATCACACCCTGCATGAAAACATCCTACTTTGCTTTTTAGGTAACATTTCTGATTGTATGAGTACTCAGAGAATAAAAGCAGAAAAAGGATGTGGCCCTGTTAATTATTTTAGAAGGAACCCTACACAATCAAGCAGCCTGTGAGCATTAAACACTATCAGCAGTTACCAGGTGGCCGAGGGGCGGAGGCGAAGGGCTGGCTGACGATTGTCTCTGCTCCACAGGGACTGGCCACCAGAGACCCTCCATTAACTTCTACACTAGCAAAAGTGATTAAATATGCAAGACGTGGTGAAATGAGGAGCAGGTAAAGCTGCTCCTGTGGCAGCATGCTCAGCACAGCCAGGCAGCAGCATGCAGCTTGCCCGAGGTGGGGAGCAAAGAACGCACCCGGCCTGTCAGCGCAGCCCAGGGCGGTAGAAGGAGGGTGCCACTGGAGACCAAACTAGAGGTGAAGAGACTGAAGACAGCATAGGAAACTAACTGAGGGAAAGTAAGGGAGGAAGGGTGCTCAGAGACCCTCCTGATACGAGAGAAGACCTTCTTGGAAAGTCTTTGGAAAGGCCACCTTTGGGGAAGAAACAACTAAACAAGCAAAACCAAACCAAAGGAAAAAAGAATAAATTAATTTGAAATTATCTGGTCACCTCTGTCCACACCCACACCTGCACTGTCCCAGCACCAGGAACATTGCAGATAGTCCCATTCTCAGCACATGGGAGGTATGGGAAGTTGGTTGCTGCCAGTAGAGGGAAAAACAGGGTTTTGCATTTACCTTGACATGTCATGAGATAAGAATGTACTTACGGGCTGCCGCCATCCACCAGCTGACACACACAAACATGATCACAAGTAATTTATGGCGATTGTGCTTTTCAGATTTTTTTCTTTTTTGGTACACACAGAATCACAGAATGGGTAAGGCTGGAAGGGACAACAGTGGGTTTATCTGGTCCAATCTCCCTGTTCAAGCAAGGTCATCATAAAGTACATTGCACAGGTTTGCATCCAAACTGCTCTTGAATATCTCCAGTGAGGGAGACTCACAACTTCTCCGGGCAACCTGCTTCAGTGCTCAGTCACCCGCACAGTAGAGGAGTTCATCCTCTTGTACAGGTGGAACTTCTGTGCATCAATTTCTACCCATTCCTTCTTGTCCTATTGCTTGGCACCACTGAGAAGAGCCTGGCTCCACCTCTTGGCACCCACCTTTTAGATACTTAGAGACATTGATGAGGTCCCCTCTCAGCCATCTCTTCTCAAGGCTGAACAGCCTCAGCTCCCTCAGCTTTTCCTTATAAGAGAAATGCTTCAGACCCTTCATTATCTTTGTAACTCTCTGCTGGACCCACTCCAGGAGCTCTATGCCTCTCTTGTCCTGAGAAGCCCAGAACTGGACACAGCACTCCAGACAAGCTGACAAGAGGTGAGGTCACCTGGTGATGTTCTAGGAGCTAGCAGCACAAAAAAGAAGCACAATAAAGCCTGGAAGCACTCATCCCAAACTGCAGACAGAGTGAGCTCAGAGCAGACTACAGCAGGTAACAGTTCAATATGTAGAAAGCAGTCTTGGCCACCTTCTAGGAAATGAAGGAATAGGGCCAGATCCAACTCACGTGAAAGTGACAAAAATCCCAACTCCTTGAAAGAACTGAAAAAAGACACTGGTGGGCTATCAGTGTCAAACACGGAAAAGGCAGCCACCCTCACAGCAAATCCACTTTATCACAAAAACAGCACTTCAGTGACTGGCTTCACAAAGAGCTGCTGAAACAAAATTGTTCCAGTGGGGAACAAATCAGAACAAAACAGAGTATATCATGCTTGGACCAAAGAGGGATTATTTTCCTTTGACCCTGGAAGCCAGAAGTTTGATCAACACATGCACAACACCACAGTAATAATGATTGCAAGAGGTATCAAATCTCCTGGGAATATCCTTTGGTGAAGTCTGGCTCCTTTACCAGCTAAATTTCATACATGATCTCATAGTTACAAAACACCAGTAACAAGGAAAAAGGAAAAGTGTCTTGTAACAGATTCTTTCTCACATAATGCTAAAGAGGAGGGAGACCTGAAAACAGGGACACGTGATATTATAACAGTCAGCAAAAGTCATGAGAGAAAGATGAAATTACAATACAAGTGAAACTTCTAAGAAAATAGGTGTCATCAGGCCAATCTGCACAAGAACAACAAGCTTCCTGCAACGTTTATTAATTTGGGGATGGAAAAGCAGTTCCATGTGGATAATGAGCATACCTAAAATTGATTTATTGACTTGAGAAAGTTTTAATTTTTAAGAAAACAATGAACAGAAAAGATTATAAGGGGATTTTTATGCAAAAACCCCAACCCAGCAACAACAAAAGCCAACAATCAAACAAACAAAAAACCCCAAGAAGACACATATTAGTCTGGCCCTACATGAATTCAGAAAACAGGACACATGTTTAGAAATTGCTGCATTTGCTTCAAAATGCAAGAGACAGACCTGCAAGGAGCTGCTGATAATTTGTGGTACTCCTCATGGAGTCTGGCAGAAATTGGCAACTGATTTGTTTGAGCACAGCAAAGCTCTGTGCAATGGTAGCTGATTATTACTGTCAATTTTTACCAAGTAATTCAGCTAAGCTTCACATTATCCAGCACAGTAGTGAATGACATAATACAATATTTGCCAAACCTCTGATGAGCTTGTTTAGAACACAGCACAAGACACAAGACACTTCCAAGACAGCAGAGGATCATGCTTCATACAGAAATTGCAATCTATATCAAATGTATGCATGCCTAAGCAAAATAAAAAACCAAGAATAAGAGTCCCAAAAGTACCAGTCACAGGCTTCAAAATCCTCACACACGTGTGTTGAAGAGGCTTTTGAGCTGTGTTCATCTTCAAAAGAACCAGCCGAACTCAAGGCTATAGTGGGCACAGCCCCTTTCAGTTTTCCAAGGACCAGGACTGTCCATTCAGAAACACTTAAATGTTGACTACAGCCCCAAATTCCACTTCTACAGAGCCACTGGACAATGTCAGCTTGGAGATCACCCAGCCACACTCATATGCTGAAAATTCCATGACCAGACATGTCTTAATCATAGAAAGCACCCCTACCACCTCCCAGTAAATAAACAGATCAGTGAGAACAACCACAATATTAACTGCACGCGTTGAAAATCATAGAATCATAGAATGGTTTGGGTTGGAAGGGACCTAAAAGGTCATTTAGTTCCAACCCTCCCTGCCATGGACAGCAACACCTTCCACTAGACCAGGTTGTTCAGAGCCCCATCCAACCTGGCCTTGGATACTTCCAGAGATGGGTCAACCAGAACTTCTCTGGGCAACCTGTTCCCGTATTTCACCACCCTCACAGTGAAGAATTTCTTCCTAATATCTGATCGAACCCTACCTTCTCTCAGTTTGAATCCATTCCCCCTTGTCCTGTCACTCCATGCTCTTGTAAATAGCCTCTCTCCATCTTTCTTGTAGCCTTCCTTCAGGTACTGGAAGGCCACAGTTAGGTCACCCTGAAGCCTTGTCTTTTGCAAATGAAGTTGCAAAGTTAAAATCACCTTGAAGAATAATATTTTAGTTGCTGTTATATGGTCTCATGGACTGTGCTGTATCTGCAAAATTAATTCTAGATGAAGCTGATGTTGGCTGGAAGATTAGGAGTGTTTTCTCTTGAAATCTGGGTAAATAAAAGCCAAAGTGAAGGCATAACAGCAAGCGGGCTTAAAAGTCAGCACAGAGAGAAGACCACACTTACCAAATGAGCATCCATGCAAGGACTGATCACCCCCTGTACAGGCTTTTCCCACAGCTCAGCATATGAGCTTATTAATGCACAGGTAAGTGTTATTGAGAAGTGCCTAGCACAAGTGCTGGCATTTGACAGTGTTTCTTCTATTTTCTTTTACACAAGAAGAACCAGAAGTCAGTCATTTTCTGCCCTTCTCACTCTGCACCAGGTGTGATGTGAAAGCAGAACAAGGAGCTTGCTTTATTTTGGTTACATAGCTATGAAAAGAGATTAGCTCAGTTGGTTAGAGCATGACGTTAACAATACAAAGTTTGTGGGGATCCACTTAAAGGCTGGACTCGATGATATTTGTAGGTCCCTTCCAACTCAGAATATTCTGTGACTCTGTGTTTCTTGTAACAAGCCCCCAGTTCTTTCAGAAGCATTAGGATCAAAAGTGGTGCTGCTTTAAATGTGTGAATAAAGACCAGAAAAGACAAAGAAAATAAAAATTAACTATGGGAGAAGGCTATCTCTCAAAGCTCCCCAAAAGGGTGCACTACCCCAACATACATTTTGACTACAAACCCAAGTACAAACTCTAGTGAGTTTGTACATCATGGATATTTCATAGAACCATGGACTCGTTTGAGTTGGAGGGGACCTTTAAAGATCCTCCAGTCCAATCCCCCCTGCAATGAGCAGGGACACCTTCTACTACGAGGTTTCTCAGAGCTCTGTCCAACATGACCTTGAATGTTTCCAGTGATGGGGCATCCACCGCCTCTCTGGGCAACCTGTTCCAGTATTCCACCACTCTCACTGTAAAAAGTTTCTTCCTGATATCTAGTCTGAATCTATCCTCCTTTATTTTAAGACCCCTTGTCCTACCACGACAGGCACAGCTAAAAACCCTGTCCCCATCTTTCTTATAAGCCCTGTTTAGGAACTGGAAGGCTGCTATGGGGTCTCCTCAGAATTGTCTCTTCTCCAGGCTGAACAGCCCCAACTCTCTCAGCCTGTCTTCACTAGAAAGGTGCTCCAGCTCTCTGATCATCTTTGTGGCCTCCTCTAGACTCACTCCACATCTTTCCTGGGCTGGGACCCCAGAGCTGGATGCAG
>VZRQ01001388.1:1673538-1699268 GCA_013397975.1 Machaerirhynchus nigripectus
TGCACATTGACAGCTCACGTCCAGCTTTATCATGTCATCACCAAGCTACAGATTATCAGAGCCAAACCAGCTGTTAAAAGGATTATGACACTATTACTGANCGAAAAAAGAAATTTTTTTTAAAATACCTTCAAGTCACCCCAGAGCAGAGGTAAGCTGTCACACAAGCCTTTAAGAGCAACCTCACACAGTGTTTAGTTTCAAAAGCAGGGCCTTCTTTTTAACCTATAGGTGCAACAGCATAAGCAGTAGGGGAAGGAGAACTGTTCCAAAAGGAAGAGATATCCAGTGGTCCAAAGATGCTGTAGCGAAAAATCTTGTAGAACTGCCAGGAGGGAGCCTGTCTCAAAAAGAACCTCCTTCCTGAAGATGAGTAGTGGTAACTATATGTATTTATCAGGTTAATCCTCTTTCAATAACTTAGCAGTGGGTAGGCATGTATTTCATTAAAATGGCAAAGGCTTTCGCCTACCACAAACCAAAAATATAAACATGAATATGAAAGGCCATGAATTATGCACTCTGCTGTCTTTGATCATCAAGTAGGGAGGAGAGCTTTAAAAATTACATTCGGGAATCAGCTCAAGTTACCAGAACACCTCAATATCATAAGCATCAAGTAGGAGTTGATCTCATAGCTGATCAAAAGCTGATTTGTTGCCTGCCTTTACAGTAAATACTTGCAACATATCAAGCTGCCTGTGCACATTTCTCAGAAATCAGATACAAAGAATAGCTCTTCCATACCTATAGAAAAAAAACCCCTCTAAATTAACAAGTAAGTTTTGGGTTAATAAAACAAAAATTGTTTTGCATTTGCTGATAAAGAGGCAGAAAGTCTGCTGCCAGCTGGTAGAGATCTCAGTGCAGGAATCCTTCTAACATACTTGAACACCCACACAAAGCCATGCAGATCCTTGCTTGGATCCTCCTTTGTAAAGCACAGAGCCAGGGTCTCATCTCTTGGGCCAACCATTGCTCTAGCACCATGCTATCACCGGGGTTTTTTTGTGCATTCAGTTCAGTTAGCACCAGGCGGCTTCTTCACTTCCCAGTGGAAACATGCAATTACGCAGAAGTAGCTGTTTGTAAAGTGGAGGGAGAAGATCCCAGATGTCATATAGCCTTTCACTCCTGTCTGGTACCTGAAGACACATGGTTCTTCCCATGACTCACCTGGGGTGTTCCCTACATGCAGCCACATGGTCCCCAGGGGAATCCACTGTGTTGACACTGGTCACACAACCAGTGCCCAACTCCCTTCTCTCTCACCACTGCAAGCCATGATGAGAGAGGAAGCCTGTGAGCTTCCAAGCACTAAAGCATCCTGCAAAACCGGCTGACTCCACCGACAGCCACGGTCATTTACTCAATAATTCACTAAATGCATCAGGTGGGCAACAGGACCATACATCAGCTCCAGCTGTCAACTTCCTGAGCTGATTGTCCCCAGTGAGCTGCCAGGCTCCCGTGCTCCTTTCTATACTTGTATCTGCAGGCTCTTGCACAGGGTCAGTCTCAGACCTACACAGGAGGGAACCATCAGTCACTTGAAAAGCAGCAAGGCTCTGACATTCACATAGAGACAGGCAATTTCAGCGAGCCAGCAGCACGGGCAGGACCGCCTGTGCCCAGATTATTACAGCTGAGAAGGGCCTGCCTGCCAGTCTCACTGCTGAGCAGCAGCTGCCAACTCCTCACTCACTCATGGGGCTCTTTAGATGCAATTTTTCTTCTCTACAATAGGAATCGGTGCAGGTTGAGGACAACCAGAAGCTTGCCAGAGAGGCACTGCCCCAGACAGCATTGCAGCCAGTGGAAGGGAACGACATCAGGCCTCGCTGCCCAGCACAGCTGCAGGATGGACATGGTGCAGGAAGAGCCAAAGAACGGGAACTGCAGGGAGAACAGGCAGCTACTGCGACAGGGCAAATCGCATTGCTTCTTGCATGCTCTGTGCACATGCCAGACATCACAGCTCCGCAGCTTACTGGCTTCTGCCTGTGATGAACAAGAAACCAAGTTTCCACGGGGCCCTGACAGGTCTTTTCCCAAAAAATGATGCTCTGCCCTCTTCCCTCTCCAGACTCTGGAATAAGCAGATGCAGACAGCCCTGTGGTGGGTTTCAGGTAGGAGAGGAAAGGATGAATAGCTGAGATGTCTCATTTCAGGGACCTGGCTGAATACACCTGTCAGAAAAAGAAGGACTCATTCAGTTCATTCTTGTCATTGTGGGAGTGTTGAGTCAGAGGGAGGTGTGTGGGCTGAGGGGGTTTATGGGGGCTGTGCTTGCAGAGCTGTGAAGACAGCAGCACATCAGAAATACAATGTCTGTACATGGAAGCTGTATATGGCAGAAGACATGACAACTACACTTGAAGTAATTAGTTAGAACAACAACGAAGACAAAGGGCAAATAATGTCTTTGTCTATACTTCCTACCTACTGTGAATAAAACACTCCCATTTCTCACACCCCAACAGCAGAGCCCCCAGGGCTTCCACGCAGGCCCCCGCACCCTTCTGCAAAGCTCTGCTCCCCAGGCCCAGCCCTGACTTTGCCCTGCCCTGTGAAAGCCCTGCAGCCCAAGTGATGGCTGAGATATCCCTGACCAGGCTACTACAATTTTCCAAAATAAAGTTCTGCCATACATGTGTGTGGCAGGAAGTGAGGGAGGGAGAGGAAGATCACCTTTGTGGTTGTGCTTGATGATTGGTAGCTTTCCACCAGAATATACTTGGAAATGATAGGTCAGTGCGGTGTCAGTTTGGACGAAATGGCTGATTGATGTGCTTGTCAAATTCCAGGGAATTAACTCATTTGTGATAAATGTCAGGGAAACAATGCGGTGTCTCAGTTGAGAAAGCCAGGCCATTGCTCCAGACAGAATGCAGCAGGTCTGTGACCATTCCACATCCAAAAGCAGCTCATAAGTAGAGCACCACAGAGCAAAGCACAGATGTGAAATGACGAAGAAAACCCACCAACATTTTTGCAAAAGCCTGTTCAGGATTGTGAGGGGATTGGGATGCAAAAGAGCCTCCACTTTCCTAATGCTAACCAGCCAGCTCTCCAATACATCTGCACTGGACTAAGTGCAGGGACACGTCTCTTTGAAATAATAAATTAGCTAATTAAAAAAAGGTTGGCTTCATCTGATATGATCTCTCCCCTGCTGCTCTGAAGGAGAAGCCAGCCTCATAAGGAAGCAAGCAAGGAACCTGCCACGTTCCCTCCAGGACACAGACAATGACTCCACTGGCATTACTACCATGATCCCACAGCCTCAAGAGGGCTTCAGGGCTATAGGCAAGGTTTCACTGTGACAGAAAGCTGATCTAGCACTAATGATGTGAAACACAGCAACAGAGTTCAGTCCATGACAGAGAAAAACTTCAATATATACTCCACATCAGAAGGCAAGAACAAGAACACTATAAACTAAAAAGGAAGATATAACCCTTCTGCCCTTCACTGACAAAACTGCTGTATACCCCTAGGCAACCACTTGGATATTGTCTTTGGAGTTGTTAATTTCCACAGTAAAAATTAATTCTGTTTACTCCTTAAAAATGTCATTATAAGTGTTAATTTGTGCATCTCCTCAGCTGTATTTTCATCTGCACATTGCACTGAAAAGTCTCTACAATAATGGCACAAGCCTAATGACAGGAGACTATTAAATGAGGCAGGCCTCCATTGAATATAAACTTCCTTAGACAATTATTTCAATCCCACCAAGCAGATTGGTCTCTTAGGGGAGAATTTGCTTTTGCTGAAAAGAAGGCCTGCAAGATCAATGCTCCAAGGCCCAGAGCTGCTCCACAGGCACATGGCAGGTGGATCGTGTTGCTCTGTTCCTCTCCCAGTAGCCATGACATGCAAACAACAGCACTCTCTCCCTGCAGCACTCGATTGGCCTACTGGGAATTCCTCTGAGCCCCTTAAAAACAGTCATGAAATGCTGACACATTAGTGAGGATATGAGCTGCAATATCACTGCAAACTCAAATTCATTTAATTCAGTTCCATGGAAAAATTCAGCAAGGCTTTCTGTAGTCATCACAGGCTGAGACAGCACATCTCAAGGTTCCTAAATAATGTATTAAATGCAGAAGAGTTAGGTTTACCTTTAGTTTCTATGGTTCTTTTGTCAGAATTTAACTTTACTGATCACAGGCCCTCTCTTTTCAGCCGTGGAATTTGTATTGTAGGATTTTCACACAGCAAGGACTGTGTCAAAGTTGTTCCAGGACAGACAGCCTTGGTGTTCTTCAAGATGCTCTGATGAGACCCTACAGCAGAGGCATCATCCTCTGGTGTGATGCCAGTTTTGCTCTCTGGGACATGAAGGGATTTTGCCATGACTGGAATGTGCTCCATATCCTGCCTTTGTGCTCAAGGCATGTTTCTGAAAAAACAATGTCAGGCAGCAGCAACTTCCTTGGGACTGGGCATTGAAAACAACTCAGGTAGCATTACGTGTTTTGACACACCAGCCCTGTACCCAGGTGTGGGTTACAAGAAGGAATATCGTTTTTTTCCCCTGGTCGCAGTCACATCTTGTAACACCAAGCCAAGATCACTTATCTTAGTTCCAGTGCCAGCCAATGCAACTTTATGTTTTCTGGTTTGCCTTCTCATTGGTCCTTTTACTTTAGCTGAACACAAGCAGGGAAATTCCATTAGGTTTTCCCATAAGATGGTGAATTTTCATGCCACAGTAGCAACCTGTAAGAAGTGTCCTTAACCAGTCCTCACCCCCAAGAGAAATGGTCATCTTCTTGGACATCTATGACCATTCCTTCATTTCCTCATGGGAAGCACAACCAACCCAAACTTGTGCAGACATGACTGTCCTTCATCGATGTCATAACTAGAGTTTTCCTCCCTGGTGATGTCCTCCAGTGTACTGGCACTTTTGTTCTGAGAAGATTAATAGGGATCATCACCAGGCAATGGCAACAAAGAGGACAACAGCCAGCACAGAGTCCAGAAACAGATCTATGGAGATTGGGTCAACCCCATAATGTCAGTAAATCATTTTTTAGAACAGTAGTTTCTCCCTGGCCAACATCACTTCTTATTTATCATGACTTGCTCAGCCCAGAGGAGCAGACAGCCACCTGGAGTCTCTTGGCTGTTTCTAGAGCTTATTACTGGATGCACATCAGAAACAGTTTAATCTCCTCAAAAAACAAGACCTAGGATTAATGTGGTATGGGTTTATTTTTAGGCACCACTTTCCATCCAGAAGCCCTTGCCTGTAGTGACAGAAATTATGTAGAAATCCTTTGGGTTTCAGTGAGTATATGTATATGCATAGCCACGTTTTCAAATAAAATCAGTTTAAAAACTCCTGGGACTGATTGTTTTCTTGGAGGGTAATTTGTCCCTGGATTATTGCCTCTTCTCAGTGAATGGTAGCAGGTTGATGCATGCAAGCCTTGCTGCCTCTAGGCTCTCGAGGCCCCTGCACTGCTGTCTCTGCAGGTCTGTGCATCCCAGGCTGCTCTGCAGAGGCCTGTAGTGACACACAATTTATTGACCTGCAAGTAACTCAGAAATTCAAATTACAACCATTGTGCTGGACAAAAAAACCCCTACGAAGTTCTCTTCAACTCCTGTGCTAAAAGAAAAATCGTAAAATTTAACAAGAGAGAGGTGCCTGCTAAAGCTTATTCCTTTGTATTTGTTGAATATGACTTTCCATGTGCTTCATATTTCATCATGAAAAATGATGGCTGATTTATGAAAACTGCAGAGAGGTTTGAATATTTCCTTGCATTCCTGGCAAGTTCTGACATGGGCAGAATTTCTTGTTTTATAGAGAAGATAATGCCGCAAATAACCAAACAGAACAGGTGGGACTGGCCTTGTATTTGAGGGGTGGGATAACCACAACAATAACCAACAGCAAAAAAAAAGCCTACACTCCCCCCCCCCAAAAAAAAAACCACCAAAAGAGCAGAGAATATCTGTGATAGATCATCCTCTTTTCTTTCCTTGTTGCAAGAACATGCCATGTTGCTGAGCTGCCCAGATGCCTGTTGTCATCGGCACAACAACATAGGCAAGTCAATAAATAAGTAATATCAGGTGCCCAGCCAGTTGTCCATAGTGCCTGAGCACCTGCTTAGGGCTGTGGTGGTCCCCAGATGTCCTTCCAGGACAGACTCCCTCAGCCAAAACAGTGAATCTCTGGGCAGGGGATGGAGCATTGGTCAGGCAGACCTGAGGCTGTGGATGAGCTCCCATGGGCAGCAGGGGCTACTACACACCATATCACTTTGCAAAATGGGGCAAAACACACAGCCTTGTTTTTGCCTTTTCTAGCATACAGCAAGACATATAATAAGACAAACCAGTTCCTCCCCCATCCCCAAATCCCTCATTTCTACACTGCAAACTGATTGAGAGACTGAGCAAACTTCATCCACCAGAGATTAATGAGGCCTCATCATGTGCTGCTGCCATATTTCCAGGTGCTCTAGGAGGCCAGTGAAGTCCCAGAACCTACAGACAACAACAGGCACCGTGACCTTGGCTTTCATCACTTAGTATCACTTCTTCATAAACTCAGTATTCCCTTTTAGAGAGCAAATGTTTTAACACTAATGTGCAATATTGAGTTGTATTTATCCTGAAGGTCACAAAACAGATAAATCCAGGAAGATGGGTTGATACAGAAAGACCATTAAATTATCCTATCTGGAACCAGAGTAGAAACAGGAAAATCATTTCACTTTTATGTTGAAATAATATTTGCCGTCACAGTCTGGTTACTACCACCCTTCTCCTTCTTGCTGCCCGAGCTCCCCTGAATGAAGAAGAACTGGGACCATTACTCGACTCTGCTCTTCAAGAAGCAAGCTGTAGGTATCCCAGTGGGGATCTGCTGGCCTTCCCTTCACTGGAACATGCTACATGACCAATACAGAGTATGGGCCATGAATAAGGGCAAAAACTGGGAATGGATCTGGGCTTATTCTTGTCTGTGAGGCACCTTTCTTGTTAGTGCCTCTGACTCCCCTCTCATACTTTGCTCTGTGTCCCACACAGAGCCTACTTCTGCATAAAAGACAGCAAAAATAGTGGTCGTGACCTGCATCTCCAGTCCTCATGCTTTTTTTCCCTGTCCAATTTTTGTTGCCTTCCCTCTTGCCCAGGTGCCTCTATTCTTATTCTCTACTGCTACCTGTGTGTCCTGAGGCTCAGCTTCACTCTTACATCTGCATCTCTCAGGCATCTTCCAAAGCCTTTTTTCTAGATCAGTATTATTCTAAATTGTCCATTCCAAAATGGTGTGGACTTGAAATCAGGGAGGGACTGAGAGAGAAAAAGGGAGAAGGAAAAAGAAAAGGAAGAAGGGGATGTATACAAGACCTGAGGCTCACCACAGCCCCCTTCTGCTCATCTCCATGTGCACATTGCTTCCAGAGGCGTTTGTTCTTTGCAACTGATGGGTTCATTTTTTTGCATAAAGTGCTGTGCAGTATTATGGCATCATGGAATTAATAATGAATAATGCAATCTCTCACCTTCCCACTGGAATAAAATCGTTTGATTTGTGAATAATTTACTTGAACTCCCACTAAAAGACTTCTGTCAGAGATGGAACATATTTTTTTTAATTATTAGTGGGTTTTCCCATTAAAATAAATAAAACAAAAAGTCGAACTTCTAAATTACCTAGTGTTATTCAGAGACAAGTGCAGAGTGAGTTATTTGATGAGGCTGGTAATCACAAATAAATTAATCAAATTTTCTTCTTATAAATTATAAACATTTTCTAGAGAACACACCAGAAATATCTTAATTAAGAGCTTCAAGATCATAGAAAACAGAGATTTCTTCTCCCTCTCTCTGATGTTTCCTTTATTGAAAAAGGTTACTTACCAGAGGATCCAGATTCATTCCATGATAAGGTGAGTGGAAGTTTCTATTTCATCTCAGTGTTGAATGAGATGCAGAGTCCTCATTCAGGCCACAGCAGCTGCAGCTGGACACCTCTGTGCCTTCCCTCTTCTTCCAGGCAAACTGCCAGGACTTTTCTGTTTGAACATGTGATTTCTTTTTTCTTCTCTTTTTCTTTTCTCAATAATATAAATTCGAGTTGTAAACCTTATGTGATAAAATTCTCAATACAATAAGCAAAGTGTAGTTCAATCAGGTGACTTCCAGCTGGAAACCACAAAGTGGTGATGATAGAAAAGCTGAAAGTAACCAGAGATGTTTAGCAGAACAGTGTGACAATATGTTATAATTTTGATAAAGTGAAGAAAGAGTCTGAAATTAATAATTTTCATCATGACAAATATAAATTTATTCATGTCAGAAAACTTTTCCCCAGATGCAGAAAGACTAATACTATTAAGAGATCTTCAGAAATTTACTGCCAAGCCCTGTTGGTAGTGTTCTCATGAGGATGATGTTGAGATAGCAAGAAACAGCTACATAATCTGATCAGAATTTTCATAAATTACTTTTTAAAAAATACCTTGAAGTCTTCCCTGAACAGCAGAGGAAGGGCCACTTGCCTCACTAGTTTTCGTTCTCCTTTATCTTGTCCCAGAGTGCTATAAAAACCACAGTAATTAAGTTTAAGTACCTATAATCAAGGATCTTGAAGGAGGATATATGAGAGGGTATAAGCAGCAGTAACTCTGGTGCCATCACTGTGACAGTCACAGGCAAAGAGGAGCCAGGAAGGAGGGCACAGAGCCACGGGCAGAAGGAGAATACATCTCCATTGCTCCTCCTCTGCACCCCTGCAAAGTGACCCCCGACTGTGTCAGGCTCCAGGGGACTAATGCCAAGAAGGCAGGTTGTCAGCATGAAACTTGACTCAGAAACATAGTTTCTCCTGAAAAAGGCCAAAACAGCAGTTCATCCAGTGTGATTCTCTGAAAACCTAGTACGATCTCCAAATCACTCGGACATCTGTCAAACAACAAACACATGCAGCAAAACATGCCTGCTCCTATCTAAGCCCCAACTCCAGTCATACAGAGTCCTTTGCAAACAAAGACCTTTTCCTCCCAAATACATGGCAGCTTCTGACATGGCAGCTTCTGGCTGAACTGGAGTGGTAAGCCAAAATAAATCACTTAGGGATAAGAAGTGCAGTAAATGTATCAACTCTTGGTTTGTCTCACCAAGCACTCACAGGGAGAGGGTAAAGGTGGGGTATGCGGTCCTTCTGTACACTGAAGACTTCTGGTTGCCCTTCTGCTGAAAACATAGCTTTATGCAATTTTCATGTTCAAGCCCTTTCTTTTAACCCTCAGAAACTGATCGTGAAAATAAGTACATGTTGTTCTCCTTGTAGGAAAAAGGCATTTTGTAGTCTCATCACAGCCAAAAAACTGTTTCAATTTAAAAACTACAACCAGCAAGGTAAGGGCTCCTAAAGGCTGGTTTGTTTTATTCTTCATTGGTCAAGTTCAGTCAGGAGACTTCTATAGATGTGACCCAGGCAGGAGCCTGTGGTCCCTGCCAGAGGTTGATTTGACACCACCTCCAACAGAGACCTCTGATTCCCCTTATCTCTTGTGTTAGACCAGCCCCAGTCCCAGTGTGCTATGCTTTGGTCCTCAAGGTCTTTTCCCCAAGCACAGCAGCCACATTTCTTCTCCTACCAGACCCCATGTGCCATCCACCACTCCATGGGATGCTGATGGCTACCCCTGACCTACACCTCCCCTGAGGTTTGCTGGCTCAGAAATCCTCCATCTCTGAAGAGATCCTCAGGAGCCCGTGAGCTGCCTCTCCCTCGTCTGAGTTTGTTTAAGAGCAACCATGAGGTTAAAAATTTTTCACAGACGTGTGAAGAAGTAAACATTGAGGTGGGTAGGATAGCTGCAGAAATTCTATCCCCCAGAGGGGAAGGCTTGTTTAGAAGGGGTTAAGCCTCTCCTAAAATACCCAAGAGACTTAAAATATGACTTTCAAATCTTTATTAATCATATACTTTTCAAAGATTTTCCAAAAATATGTAGAAGTACTTTTTCTCAGTGGTGACTTCTTCTCTGCCGAATCATAACAACATCACAAATCATTTCAACAGTCTGAAAGATTATTTTTAAAAGTAGAAGGTAAAGTTTTTCTTATGCTTGCAACTTCAAATGCAACAGTTTCTACACCCAGAGAGACACAGCTTAAACTAACTAACAACCAGGGAATAATGTGTATTCAAGACCATGTAAAACTAGAGCATAACAGATATTCAAGTGGCAATCTAACGGCATCAATCAAATATTAGTGGTAGTGACCCACTTTTTCCCATAGGGCTTGACACTTCAGATTGGAAAAAGCTGATGAAAAGATCACAGGGATACATCTGGAAATATATTTAAACTGTGGGAGAACAGCAATTTAAATTATGATAATATGACCTATTAAAGAAAGAAATTAAAATTTCCCAGCTGATTATGTTAAAAGAAGTTCAAGTCCATAAGGAGTTGAGACACCAGTTATGTCTCAGTCTTGAAGAGGCAGAAAGAATATGGACATTTTATTCCCTGGCTATTCTCTGGCTATTTACAGAAGTGATCCTTTGGCTTTCAAACTTCTCCAATTTTCAGACCCCTAAAAATTTAGAGCAGAGTATCCCATTAAAGAAAACACAAACCTGTTTACAAGAGGCTTGCTTTACTTGTTTACTTTTACTGATCTGTCAGAAATAGTTTGTGGGAATTAAGGCTTTGAGGAGCAGCAGTCCACCCCTGCTGAGGACAGACGCTGCTTCGATGCTGAAGCAGCTTGCTGTCAGCTCTTGGCATGCCCAAAGTGTCCCCTGCATTTGGATTTGCACTCACATTCAGGCACGGGTTCTGGCGAGCCTGTGGGTGGGAGGAGAAGCTCATCACCAGTGGATGTAATTAGAAGAACGCTTCACCCATATGAACAGCTTAATGGCAGGGTAAGGCAGCATGGGCTGCAAGGAAACTTTTGCCATCTAAGGAAAGGACAAATGCAGTAAAAGGGAATGGAGGGACCTGCCCATGCTATAGCAGGACTGAACTGAAGGCCCATACTGCCAGATTTTCTCTAGTTCCCATAAATCGGTGTTTCTTTGGAGAGGGATGTCCAGCTGCCCTGTGCTTTGTGCTCTGCTCCTGACAGCTTGGCCCATCGTTGGCACCTTCTCTTTCCCTCCGCCCTCTGCTGATGGATGGGACAAGGAGAGCAGAGCCAACAGCCTCAAGCAGCCTCTTAATCTCACCTGAGCAATTAGTTCTACTTCATATAAGCAGCTAAATATTTCATTCTCTCCCTGGCACAAGGTGGCAAAGGCAAGGGGGAGGCAAGGGCCTGCCATGAGGGAATTGCGGGACTCAAGCCCTTCTTTCACCCACCAGTTCCACTCTCAGACACAGTGTCAGTTTGGCCCTTCTCCTCCCAAACTGTTAGTTGCTTTAGATGCTGTCTTTATGAGTTTTTACACAAAATCTAAGTTTTATTTACTTGTGGAATTCCAAAACTTCCACAATACTCACAAACCAGATTTTTTACATTCTGGCCAGCAAGGTCATCCAAATCTTCTGCTGCAGGGACCAGGACAAGCAAAGTGACTTCATCACCATTGTTCTCATCCCTGATATTCACCTTCCCGTTTTAGGATCACCTTATGCATTTATAGCAACACAGCACCACTGAGGACAGTGCATGTCTTATTCATCCCTGAGGCAGGACACCATGCCAGTTATTCTTCACCTCTCTTTTACAAAGAACAGGTAGAAACCAGGAGTTACAATTCTCCTATCTTCACTTTCACAGCTTCCTGAAACTTTTTGTTTATTGTTGTAATTTTAAATGTTGTATGATTAGCTAAGAACTAGAAGATCAGAACTAGAAGGCTACATAGACATTATACAAATGACAAACACAATATTATGTTAATGATTCAGACAAGGGAAAGTTGTTCAAAACCTGTCCTTTAATTAAATAAACATGTTTAGAAGGCATGGTCCTGCGGGAAAGAGTGTCTATTTCCATAGCACTGATATCAGCTGTGTCCTGCGTGCCCCCAAATTAAAGGAACATATCCATCGGCACATGACTAGAAATTACAAGAGTAGGCCTGTGCTGCAGAAAAGAAAAGGGTTATGTAAAGAATTAGATCAGTATGACTCATCCTGAAGACTGGGTTTGAAGAATGTTAATAGTACTGTTGAGTATAAAGCTGGCTGTTACAGTTAAAATTGCACTTGGAATTTCCATTATAAATCCCATTTTCAAGGGTTTATAACTTGCTGTAGTATAAATTCAATCACAGCTAAAACTCAACATACAGAGTCTCATCACTGAAAGCAAAAGGTTTTTCAGAGAAAAATCCTTCTGGTTGTTTGAGGTCAAGGGAAATAAAAATCCAGTAGAATCATTAAGGGAGAGTTGACACTTTTCTGCCTGCCCTCCAGTAAATTACAAATGACCTCTGTATTTAAACTCAGGATTTCATAGGTCATTAATTCAGAATGGAGAATGCTATCTCTAGGTGTATGGAAACACAATTCATTAAAAACACTTGATCTGTTACCCTGAAAGATCTACTAGGAGGCACATTCAGCAACTTTTCCAAAGTTTCAGTGTAAGTTTTGACATTCAGAATGCCGAATACCAACACTGGCATTAACTGCAGAGCTTCCATCAGTTTCTGAGCCACTAATGATACCACATACCAAGCATGGAGCTGCCTCCAAGTATGTTTGGCAAAGTCATCCTGCTGGCACCAGGATGGATCCCACAGAGGCAGGCAAACAATCCAGACTTCACGAGTCAGCTCAGGTGCATTCATGTGTCAAACTCTGGCTGCACCAGAAGCTTCCCGTGACCCCCACGCTTTCTATGTAAGTCGATGTTGGGGTGTGACCCCAGCCAGCAGCCAAGCCCCGTGCAGCCACTCACTCGCTCCCCCACCAGCAGGATCAGGGAGAAGATCAGGAGAGTAAAAGCAAGAAAACTAATGGGTTGGGATAAAGACAGTTTAAAAGGGAAAGCAGAAACCATGTGTGCAAGCAAAACAAACCAAGGAACTAATTCACCATTCCCCATGTGGAGGCAGGTGTTCAGCCATCCCCAGAAGGGCAGGGGCCCATCACGTGCAGTGGTGACTTGGGAAGACAAATGCCATCACTGCAAACAACCCCCCTTCCTCCTTCTTGCCCCCAGTTTATACACAGAGCATGATGTCACATGGTCTGGGACATCCCTCTGGTCAGTTGGGGTCACCTGTGCTGGCTATGTCTCCTCCCAACCTCCCAAGCACCCCCAGCCCCCTCCCCAGCCTGGCAGTACAGAAGCAGAAAAGGCCTTGGCTCTGTGCAAGCCCTGCTCAGCAATAACAAAAACATCTCTATATAATCAGTGCTCTGTTCAGCACAAATCCAAAACATAGTCCCACACCAGACACTGTGAAGGAATTTAGCTCTACCCCAGCCAAAACCAGCAGGTTTGACAAGACCTGCTCAGGTGGATAAGCAGTGATTTAGACATGGGCAGTGCCTCCTAGATGTGAAACACTAGAATACATCCCAAGGGGGTATCTTGCTCAGGTCATCACTTACCTGGACTCTTACTTCTTTCCCCCTCCCCCCATTTAATGCAGCTCTTTAATAATAAGCATTTAAACCATTGCTAATATTGAATTTTCAGTTCCATAAGCACACATTTTCTCTACTTTAGTTGAGAAAAGACCACCACTTACACCAAATTCTAGAAGATACACCTTTCAGGTAGTCTTTCACTGAGGTCTTTGTTTCTACACATGTTATATGCAAGGAAAAGTGCACGAATGCATTAGAAACCAGATATATACCAGGTGAAGCTCAGGCCAACAGTGAGGGAAAATGCCCACAGGGGTGGTATTAAATCAGAGAAATCACTTGTGTATTTTTAAAAGCAGGATCATAGGAAGTATCTGAGGCTTCAAGCATTTCTGAAAAGACGGGAGGCTTGGGAAGGACAGTGCTGGCAAGGCCGGAAGGGTGACACTGTGCTGCAGGATGTGGCACTGTGCAAGGAAGCTCAGGCCAGCCCTGTAACAGGCTTCCCACCAGCCACTGTCTACTGGGGCTCCCAAACACCTCAGCAGCTCTGGCCTGAGGATGGTCTCACCACAGGCTGATCCTGCTCACACTGCAAAGCACTTCCATGTGCCACTGTACAAATGAGCTACATTAGAAAGAAAAGAAAAGAGAAAAATGTTCACGTCAGCATTGGGCTTGCCTTACGTAAGCTGCTTTCATTTCAGATCAAGCTGTTTACTCATTCCTTCTCAGATCTTTAGTGTCAGTAGCAGTGGTTTGGAGGGTTAACAGCACTTTAATGATGTACGATGCAACCTAATTGGAAGCTTCTAACTGAGTGTTTCTAAGTGGAAGGAATTAGTTGTATCTATGAAAATTTAATAGGGTTCTTGTCAGGTGTCCATCTAGATTGAAAGTGTTTTCCCAAAGCTGCTGAGTTAATAAGTTTCTTAATTTCATTGAGGGAGATTTTGTTTCGTTAACTTTCCTCACCCGCATCAGTCTAGACTTGTCAAAACAATTCCACCTGAATATGGGAACACCTCGATGCATCTCACACATAACTCCCACAAGGACCCCGATGGCAGGCCCTTGAGACAAAAGGTACAAACCCCTCCAATAGTGGCTTTGATCTTTAAATTCACAATGTGCTTTCTTCCTGTTTTTTCCCCTTCAGGTAAAATATGCATGGGCTAATGAGCAATGCCTACCACTGTCCATGGGAACCACAGGGTTCAGGTGGCGGGAGCAGCTGCTTGGCTCCCAGCAGGGACAGTCCCAGGGCCAGGAATGCTTGGCATTTGGCAGGCTTCATCACAGCTCTGATTTGTCTCCGCTTGGAATGGTTTCAAACCACTCAAAATACATTTGGGGTTTTTATCCTGCATTAAAGCAGTGTTAAGGAGAGTTCAGTGGGTTCTACAACATACGATGGGATGGCAGAGCCAGTGCTTCACTTCACCTCCTGTTTGGTAAGCAGTGTTTCTGCCCGTACATCATGAAGCAGTGCAATAAAGCAGAAAGGTCCCAACCTGCAACATCAGAGGAGTCTATGTGAGAGAAACTTAATGATCCCTTTAAAAAACTGGTGATGAGGAAGACATATGAGGGGTAGTTTATGAGAAAATTGAGGAGCTTACTGCAAAATTTGTATTGTTGGCAATATAGTGAAGGACTGCAGTACTCTCTCCGTGCATTTGAGACAATAAATACAGACAAGCATAAAATATTTTTCCTCAGTGTCTGTGCCAGTAAAAGACAGTGGTTTAGGCATTTGCTGCATCCTCAAAACACTGGAGCTGGCACCTTTGCAGCTTTTCTAAAATTTAAGAACTCTATGTCAAGGTCAACCTTACAGTGCAACATCAACTTCAGAGCAAGGCAGAGAGGAAAGGGGAAAGCGCTGCTGCCAAGGACAAGCAAGGGCTTATGAGCAGCAGGGACCAGGTTCAGAAAATAACCCGGAGACCTGATTACATTGGTTGGACCAAATTGTGGTTTCAACATCAAGACACAACACTGACAGCTGCTCTGGGGCTGGGCAGGTGGAAGAGTCTCCAGGATGAATGGAGAACAGGTGAAAAAATGGTTTTAGCCCAACATCCAAGCACTCTGCAGTGGGGAAAATGCATGTGAAATCCAGGGTTTGCGAATACAAACCCTGTATTCTGACTCTTGACCAAGGACCGTCACCAGCAGCAACACCAGCACTGCCAGATGGAACAAGAAAGAATTCAGTTTGGGCCCATACTTGTTTAGAAACTCCTTCCTACAGTCAAAGGAGAGGGACAAAGAGAGATTGGGTGTTTTTTTACTCTGAAGGGAAATAAGGGTAATAATAAACAGGGAATAAAATGTGAAAGTAAGACTTTGCAACGTGACAGCAGAGTTAAGTCACCAGTCATCAGTAAGTAAAAGATTCACGATCAAAACTTGGGTGAACTATTTCTGCTCATTTAGGATCACAGTCCATCATTTCTATGAGGTGGAATCAAGCCCCATGAATCAAGCAATCAAGCAAATGCCTCGCCCTGAGTTTTTTTGACTGATGTAATGGCCCTCAAATAACACATGAGATGTTATAAATAGAGAAGATAACAATTTGCTAAACACTCGTGTCCCCATGTCACCCAGATTTCAAGTGACAAAGCAGAGAAAGACATCAGAGACAGTCAAATGGACAGAAGTGTGTTTATGGGTGTTTAGGAACAAAACTGTCTGGTATGTTTCAAACTCAAACCACACAAGCCTACTGCTGGGACTTCTTAAAATAGACGGGGAAATCTCTAGGAAGTAAATGCATGCACTGAGCCATAAGGAGAGGTGAGCATTGGGAATCTCCTAATGATTTTCCAGGCTAGAACAGGTCCAGCTTCAGCAAAAAAGTAAGCTTCAAAATCAGCTCCAGTTTGGCACAGAGCCAAGAGGTATCACTGCCTGCAGTGGGTAAAGCTGGGGAGTGGCAGCCACAAGGAAGAGTGACAGCCAGTGCAAGAGCTGGTTTGCAACCTGTTCAGCCAGGGACATCCAGAGTTGCTGAACTGGTAGCCAGAAAGCAGAGAAGTGTCTTTGCTCAGGTAGAGGACCACTTCCACCCCAAAGCATTAAAAATGGAGGCCCTGCATATCCTCCTCAGAACATTTGGCTTGGTACCATGTCGCCCTGAGTTTTGCAGTCTTTCTATGCTTTCATTCCTGTAATAGAATTTCTCAGACACTTTACTGTAAACATCAGGCATGGTTACCTACCGGTCCTATTATTATTGTTCTTTTTGTAAGGCGGAGAATTATGACAGACTTTTGGTCTGACCAGTGTCACTGAGAGGTGGTAACCCCATCCTCCAATCCATGGTTGTCTCTAAAAAGATATATAACTGACTAAATAAAGAGCTGGGTCTTCTTTCTTTGCTCTGCTTTGCCTCTTTTTTGCTCTCTCTTGGCCCTGGCTCGTATCCTGACATAACAATGTCTGCGTGGTTCTTTCATGTCTGAGTGCGACAGGTACCATGTTTGGTCACTTTCCTGCTGCTCCTCCTCTGGTCATGGTGCTGCCTGGGGAGGAACAGGTTCCCAGTCCCCAGTGGGGTAAGTGTCATCTTCTGAACTGAGCCACACATGTGGTCCTTTTCAAATTAATTATGGTGGCAACACGTATGGAGTACAGTGTACAGTGCTAATCAACATAAACAACACTGTCAAAATAAAAGAAAGAACAATTGACTAAGTTCTCAACTTTTTAAAGAAATCATGAAACTGCTTCTCTTTAAACTTGAATACTTTAGTTGTGCTTGATGCATTATACAATTCTTCCAAGCAGAAACATTTATTTTTTAAAAACTAACCAAAGAGATGGTTTCAAAGAACTTAAAAGACACATTGTTATAAGGGCAAGTAAACAAAAATAAAAATGTTGTAACTGTTACACCTAAAACTTCACAGAAGGAAGTCAGCCATCTATTTAGGTGGCTGTCAAACAAAATATATCGCAGTGGTACCTTCCATGATGAATCTGTGATAGAAATGAAAAAGCATGTTACACCAGAAAAACCAAAATTATTTCAATCCATGCCAACTGCCCTTTCAATGGCTGCTGTAGCACATAAATTGCCACATTCTGGTGGGCTGCCCCCACCATCCTTGCTGCCCTGCATGAATGCCTTAATGATACGCTGGATAGTGCCATCATACAGAAACAGGAAACTTCCCCCATAATATTTAATTGCATAAGGATATTTTAAATAGAAAACATCACTATCCTTTTTTCTATCTGTGGAGCTATTCCAAACAAGGGGAAGTAAAATTTAATTAAGCCTAATTCAAATATATTCCCTATCTCCCAGTGGAAAAGCCTTATCTACAAGGGCCCAGCTGCCAGGCTTGCTGAGAGGGGCATACTCAGGGTGGTTTATGTCAAGCAGACATTGCATTAATGTATAAAGTGTTCATATAGCCAAGACAGGAACCCAAATCCTTCAAGTGAAAACACGAGTGTCACTGGTATTCACTTGCATGCGCTCTCAGCCCATGAGTTTTTCACACACAGGACAAAAATCCCTCACTGATGATGAAGATAAATAGACTGAATTTCATCAGGCAAGGATAAGTTTGGCCTTGGTCTTCTGCCTGACAGAAGGAGCATCTCTCTCATCCTAAGTACTGGATTGTAAAATAAAGTAAAAAATTGATCTCTGCTCCTTTTATTTTTCCAGTACTAGCCTTCAGGAAAAGCTATCAACTGTAAATCCAGACTGATAAATGTGCTTCCCTTAGCTCCAAGAAAAGATCTAAGCCCCAGAGAAGGCAACAATTTAAAACACATCCCTGTCTGAAGGGACCTGTGTTAAGTGGCAAAGCTACTGCCTGTTCAGTGTGCTGCTTCCTGCTGCTGCCCACTCATGCCTCAATCTTCCCCTCATGCCTTGCAGAGAGACAGGACTCTGACCTGGGGCTCTGTGCTCAGCTGCCAAGACACAGCAAGTAAAACCACAAAACACTCCACATCATGGTGCACAAGTCCTTTTTTGGACGGTGATTCCTGCCTTAAGGATCACACACACCACACCTCAGAGCATCAGCCCCACGAGACTTGTGTGGACCAGTCCAGCACCAAGGGCCTGGGGCACAGGACACCACTCTGATCAGTCAGTCTGCAGGTCTGCAGGGGACAGCTGGGCTCCTGCACTTTGTGATTCATCCCCTTGGGCTCTAGCTTCTACACAGTGTTGCACTGATTCTTCAGTCAAGGCCTCTTCCACAAACAGATCAGCATTCCAGTCACAATACCAGGAAGTGACATTGGAAGAATCAAAAGAGGAAAACTCATAATAATCACGCCTTAGTCACATGTCTTCTCAAAACTCACTGCCTTCTGCATCACCTCAAGATCTTAAGCCTACGAAAGTGTATATGTGTAACAGAACCACAGAGCTTTACCTACTTCTCATTATAGAACTTGTCTTTGTCTTTTTTCCATGATGCGTAATGCTCTCACCCCTCCTCACATATCTAGGTTAGAGTATAAGCTCTCTAGAACAGGGAATAGATTTTGTTTGCTTGTTTACACTATGAAGGAACTAGCACATTTTTGTTTCTTTATAAATAAATAACAGACAATGAACTTCACCTCACATATCCTAACTTGGATAAAATTCCAGATAACTTTACAAAGACACTCTGTAGAGTAAGCATTACAGCATCTGGATCAAAAGAGTAGGAAAATACCAGTTTGACTGATGAATTTAAGCTGAGTTTGTGGAGGTAATCATTCAAATTTATTCATTCAATTTGTGGCAACAAATCCTTAATTATTATTGTCTGTAGTTTATTCAAGCATCCTCTTTCTATCCTTGGACATTCCTCAAAAACCAAGCATATTAAAAATATGCTAACTGGTTATTTCTAAGGCAGTACAAAAAATTGCTCTCACTGAAAAGCTAGGGTTATACTGAAATCATGAACATTTGCATTTATAGAAACAAAGCTTTGATCAATATTCAATACAAAAACTGTGAGTACATTTTGTACCTTGTGGGAATTCCTAAAGGTCTGAAGGGAAAAATCAGCAGATAACCTCATATGGGAGGCTTTTAGTTTGAAGAGAGAACTTCACTGGGCACAAAACTCATTAGACAGATTTTACATTTAGTTCACGTTACATCATTCCAACATTTAAGGGTTTATTTAGGATCTAACTGGGACAAAATGCATTCTTACACTGACTGTGAATCTCCCCACTTCTTTTAGTTTGTTTTCCTGGCCATCTACTGAGGACCTCTGTCTCTGAGAGGTTCCATCATGTGTTTGTTTGCTTGCATTCAGAGGTGATCTCCGTTTTCTCTCCATCCTGCCTGATCTACTCTATTCAATTCAGCTGCAGTTGAGTGTCTACAGCTGAGCCTACTGGAGACCTCGCTCAAGAGCTGCAGATGTTCTCTAGATCTTCCTGGGATGCGCTGGCTGCATTGCCAGGAAATTCAGTAAAGTAGGACACAAACTGGAGTGTAGAATTGACCCTGCCCTGGCACAGCAGCCTCTGCTGATCCTGTACAAAGCTCTGCCATGGAGTGGCACTGACTCAACCTCGTCCAAAAAGCACAATATACTTGCACAGTAATGTAACCCAACACAATAATATATCCCAGCCAAGTACGAACAACATAATGGAGCTGGTTGAAAATTTTGTTCAGCGTTTTATGGCATTTTTTTACCCATTTTATTTGTTCAGCCTGCCAGAAACTATAGGTGGCCTAAAGCCATTAGAACAAGATGTTCAGGACACAATGTATAAGGCAGGAGAACAAGAGCAATTTATTCCATATCTAAACCAGGACAAATAATTCAGTGTAACATAGAGGACTAAGGAGAGACACATTTGAAAGCAGCCTGGGGATCTCCTTTGCAAAGCACTTTCTGCATTTACTTTGTCAGCTACCAGCATGTCCCCCTTCCTGAGGGGCAGCCAGGCTGTCCTGCCGCCTGAGTGCTCGGAGTGTGGAGCATCATCACTAACAGAGAACTGGGGGCCATCCCCCTTTGCATTCCCACTTCATGTACCAGGCAGTTTCCCTGAAGCACCGGAGGCACAGGAGACGTTGCAGCAGAGAGCATGGTCCCTGCAGCCATAGCAGGAACACCTGTGGGAGGCAGGAGAAAGCTGAGGGATCTGATAAAGGCAACACAGCTGCACATCTGATTTCACTAAAAGGGTGGAGTAGGAAAAATTTGAGTTAAGTTTATCTTGCATCCCCTGCCCAGCACTTCAGGGTACGACCTTGAGCTTCACTTCTCTGCTCTGTCTGAGCAGCACTTCTGACTTACTCCAAGGATTTGCCAACCCACAAAACACATCGCACCAGACAGGAGAAACACAGAAGGACTTGGAAAGCAGAGAGATGGGGTATAAAAACCAATTGCTCAGGGGACTAGTCTGTCATTCCTAATTCCTCGACCATTTTAAAGTCTTGGTGTGACACTGGAACGCACCCAAAGCTCCTCAGGTTACAGCTGCCTTCATCTTCTTTCATAGCATTTCAATTAAATGCAGGTGTATTAAAGAAAAAGGGAGCTTGACACTGTCTTCAAAGGGCCCCTAATCTCACAGGAGTTATTGAAATGGAAAGGATATTTTGAATCATCTCTCCTTGTTTAATTGCCTAATCAGATACTTCCATTGTCTGATTTGTGCCAACATTGAGATTGAACTTAAGATTCACATCTCATAGCTCCTAATTTTATCACATTAGGGCTCAATCGAGTTACAGCAGCCCAGACCCTTTCCAAATCATAGCCCGCAGGACTCCTTTTTGAAGTGGGTTAAAAAAGACCTTTGGTACTTTCCTAATAGATAGCCTTCATTATTTACAGATTTCAGAACGACAAAAAAGATTAACTGCAGAGCTAAAGCAAGCTGACAGGCTGCATTTGAGGTGCATTAATAGATAAGGAGACATTGCAGTACAATAGACTTTAAATATTTCTGCAGCCCTACTCTTCAACGTGTTTTTCAGCACATGGAGAATTTGCCACCCTCCTCTGCTGGAATTTTGATCATAAGGAGGGTATGTTCTGGAGCAATTCCTTTTCCCATGTGCTCCAGACCTGGTCTACTGTTGAGGTGTTTTAAAATAATTGAGAAGGGAAAAACAGGAATTTTGTGAGAGTTTCTTTTCTTCTGATAGCTAACAAGGCAAGAACAAAGGGGGCCTTGCAGGACTATTTTCTACTGAAACCCAGAGCGTGTCACATCCAGTCACAACCCACTGCTCTTTTGATATGACACAATATGCTATCCAATGGACTGAGAGCAAATACTGGACCACAGGTCAGAGGACATTTTTCCTACTTTTTCTTTTTCCATCAGGAGGAAAATAAGCAAGGAAGCCACTGGCTGATTCCATGCTACCAAGGGTTACCCATTTCTCTGGTCATTAGCTATAAATAACTGCGCAGTTATGCAGTTTGCTGTTTTATGGTTCCTGGCAGGCTAACATCATTTTATCTGGAGCAGAGGGTGCAAAGAGGGGAACTTAACTGTGGGGCCTTTTGTCAAACAGTTGTCATTTCTTCCACATGCACAGTCTTCAGGATACAGTAAATCCAGTTAAATGAACAGGCAACGGGTTTTCTCTCCACATAAACCAGAGAATAAATGTAACCACTGCCATCTTTTCTGGTGCTTATGCACCAAAATAGGAATTGGTAACCAAAAGCTGAAGAAGGATCCCTAATACATTAGCACCTGGAAACCTCAGCCAAAGTGCATGTGCCTCTGAGCGAGGTCCTCACCAAACAAATAAATAAACCTCAGTCTTCAAGCATGCACACCTTAGACAGCCTAGACAGGGAACAGAAGGTAGACTGGGACCAAGAAAGGGGATGGCAAATACACTTTATTTTGTTATACCTCTGTCCAACTCTCTGACTGGTCCTGTTGTATTGATTTCTTGCTCATTAAACATGAAGGATATAATTTTCAAACATGTTCTTTTAGCTAAGGTTCCTGAGTCCCATTTATAAAGGGGATTTTTGAGATACTTGTAGCAGACAGCTGTTTGCCCAGGTCACTGAGACACTTAGAACATTTTTACCCAGACTCTTAACTAACCCAAGAGGTGCCACACTGACATTTCAGCCTTCCTCTACTTCACCCTACCACTGGCCCTCTGGTTTTGATCGGAGAAGACCAGACTTAGGTCCACAGCACGACAAGTACCACCAGAAAAGCCCAGCTCAGGCACCACTAACCACAGAGGAGAGCACTCAAACCCCACCTGGGTGCCACAAGGGTTGGTGGCAACCTGGGGAGTAGAGATTTGCAGCAAAACCAGAAGTGATGTTTACTCAGGTACTTGCTGACCTTCCCTTGGCTTACTTGAGCAAGGCTCCTCTCACCTGGGGAGAATGCTTCTCAGACAATACCTCCTCTGAAACAGTCTTTTCCTAAACACCTGATTACTCCTGTTTACCCACCAGCACAGTAAAGAGCTGTATTAGGCCCCACTGCCTAATGTATTTTTTTGGTGCAATATGTGACCTTGCACCCTTCTACTCTTTTAATGCCCAGAAGATACCAGAGCGGAGCACCAACACAAAACTAAAAGATCCTAGCAGGGCAAACAGAAGGTGACAAGACACCAGCTGAATATCCCTGGAGTCTTTTTCCTTGTATCTGTAGGAGAAACCAAGCAAACTCTTCCTCATCCATGACCTTTGTGCCATTACGCAGGCAGCCTGGCTCACCAGAACAGGTCACATTTACTCCTTTGCAGTCATGCTCTAAAAACTTGGGCACCACTGTGTCCAAAAAGTGGGAAAGAAACCTGTTAGGTCCTTGTGCATGAAGTCAGCTCTAGGATGAAATGGTTAAGTGAACTGCAGCCATCCTGTCGAGCATTTATGATAAGCAGGAGGGGTCTACTCCTGGCAGCTCTACTCCAAAGATGCAGAGTGGTTGTTACTGTCACAGGCAGATGCAGTGGGAACAAGGGGATAAAAGTACACATAGCCTCCATTTCCCATTGCTCCCCATACCTCAGTCATCCTCAGAGAGCTGCCCTCCACTGTGCTTTGCAGGAATCAAAAGAGCCATCTCGTTGTTAACCTACGTGCCACAGCTTGGCTCTTGCATACATCATGGTGTTATCTGTCTCCTTGTAAAAGGACAGAGATAACATCCTCCTCCAGCTCATCAGCACCACTGTGTCCCCAGATAAATTAACTACAGCAGCCACTTTTGGTTTTCTCAAACAAATTAAGATTTTGTTCTAAACTAGGCTACAGGAAAAACATGTACAACATAGGGACAGAGAGATTATGGGCTTCATTTTCAGGCTGCTTATTGCTGCTCTGCTCCAATGTCATTTCAAAGGATTTTCTCTCAATTTCCAACATGACAGTGATCAGAATCTCAATGTGTCCCAGTTCTCTTCCTGGAGAAGGTCAATGAGTTTCTGTCCTAACCACTGCTACATAAGAAAGAAGATGATGCTTCACTCCTGTGATGATGAATCGTTCCTATAGAATCATTCAAGGTTTGATCCTTAGAGTCAGAGCTGGCATTAATTTCATCAGATACAGAACATGACCCTCACCCTTAGCTGTGCAAACATGAGACCTCTATTTAGTAGAGATGATGCAGTGGTTAAATACCTGAAATTCACTTCTAAATAAGGCTGCCTAAAGCTTAAAAATTGCCATACCTTCCTGTTAGTTCAACAGCATATGGAAATGCTCCTGGGTTAAATGGAGTGGTTTATGTCACTGGGAACTAGATAAGCGAAATATTTATGGTGACTATTATCCTGGAGAGCTGAGGTCACTGTCTACTGCATTGCCCTGTTGTTGTGAGGTGTTTCTCACCTCTCTATGCGTATTCTTTTGCCTGCTGCCTTTCCTGGAACAGTGGATGTTCATCATTCCTGGCTGTGCAATGTCCATCCTTGGAGATGTTTGATACTCAGCTGGACTGAGCAACCTAACCTAACTGGAAACACTTCAAGAAGCGGATGGGACTGGATGATCTCTAGAGGTCCCTTTTAACTTAAATTATTCTGTGATTTGTTCACAAGCATACGGAACAAGCATTACCAGTTCTTTGATTTGTCAACACTTAGCTAATTGGTCATTTATTGACCACAAAGACAGGTAGTTTGCTTTCCCTGACTGCATGTCATGGATGTAAGAACAAAAATGTAAATCAAAGACCTTTTTCAGGGAAGACACACTGCATGGTACATGAAGCAAACAATACATACCAATATTACTGAAATTAGAAACAGTAAGGCTCATAGAAAAAAAAAACCTATGGACTATGAAAATGGAGCCCATCTGCCAAACCAAATAATTTTGCTGGAGACAGTACCTGCAGCAGTAGACACTGGTCCCAGATAATTTTGCTGGAGACATTACCTGCAGCAGTAGACACTGGTCCCAGCTTTGCCAAAAGGCAAAACTTCACCTGAGCCAGAACACTGGGTCAGCACTGTGGAAAGTACCATGGGTCGATCAGTAAAGGGCAATCTTCCTCCAGGTGAATGCTGAGCTACAAATGATGGAAAGCTACAAGTCCTGCATTATTGTTTCCACCTTTGCAGAGCTGTCCTGTGTGTCCTTGTGCTCAGACTGAATAAGCTCAGCTAACTTCAGATATCTAAATTTAGTCACCTGCTTGTCCAGGCTCTACCTGTACCAAATGGAGAGTGAAACACCTTCAGATTCATCCCTCAGACTGGCTGAAGTTTCGCATTGATGGTGCCTACCTTTCACCCTTCACCCTCCTTATTTTTACACCTGGTAGGGAAGGTGTCTGCTCACCTTGCCCATTGTGTTTGCAGCCCCCTGTCCTGGTCATTTCTTGTCCAGTTTCTGTCTGGCACACAAAGGAGCATTTGTCCTTGGCTGGGGCATCGGGGCACTGCCACTGGACAGAGCAGGCAGACAGCACTGTGACAACCACAGGCAGTGACCAGACCCACAACTCTGTCAGCTCTGTCAACCAACAACACAAACCCCCAGGAGAGGCACCAGGAGACCCAGCCTGGTGAGGAGGCACACACCCAGCATCCCACAGCTTCTGGGCCTGCATGATTATGCTGTAGAAGCAAGAGCTAGGTAAAGCTTTGCTAGCAAAAGGACTGGTCTATTCTATAGAATAGAATATATTCTATTATATTATAATATACTATATATATTATTATATATATA